>JADRCD010225807.1:35600-45678 GCA_019843815.1 Montemys delectorum
TCATCATCATCATCATCATCATCATCATCATCATCATCATCATCATCAAAACTTCCTAACTCATTATCTATGGCTTGAACAATATGTTGACAATAAACTATTTACTTTTAATTGTCTCACTAATGCCTTGGGGTTTTTAATCAGAGAACACATTTAAATGAAGTCAGCACAGAAACAATGAAGTAACAGTTACCGGTTTCAATTCATAATTAATATAGAAGTACTTTCCCTTGAGTAATTTTCTGAGGCCATTCTAGAATAGCACACACTCGCTGCCATCAAATGTGCTCTCTATACCTGGAGCATACCACCACTGTAGAATTTCTCTTGACCATGTCTGTACTTACTCATCAAAGAATCTCTTGCTTTTATGTTTCTTTTTCTTTTTTGTTTTCTGATCAAGCTCTGAAAACTTTACTTCAGGGAGGGTGGGGTGGCAGGCATGGGGAGGGGGGAGGCAACAGGGGTTTGTTCTTGTTTTTGTTTGTTTGTTTGTATTTTGGAGGGGAAACTGGGAAAGGAGAAATTTACATGTAAATAAAATATCTAATAAAAAACATTAAAAAAAAAAGAAAAGAAAAAAATCGCTTTTATGTTTCTTAAAATGCTATCCCAACATTTATGATAATTTAAATATAATCTCCAATACTTGGCTGATTTTGCAGTGAGTTGGCTTAAACAGGGCTGGAAACCAGCTGGCTTAAAAGTGCAACAGGGGCTGCTGCCGCCTCCACCGCAGCTGCCGTGGCTGCTCTCCCAAGATGGCGGCTCCTCCGGGCGAGTACTTCAGCGTTGGGAGCCAGGTGCAAGGAGCAGCGGCTGCAGGGCGAGGTGGTAGCCTTCGACTACCAGTCCAAAATGCTGGCTCTAAAATGTCCCTCTTCCAGTGGAAAGCCCAACCATGCAGACATCTTGCTTATAAACTTATCATGTGTTTCAGAAGTGGAAATAATTAATGATCGAACAGAAACCCCTCCTCCCCTATCTTCACTCAATGTTAATAAGCTTGCCAGCAAAGCAAGGACGGAGAAGGAGGAGAAGCTGAGCCAGGCCTATGCAATCAGGGCTGGTGTCTCCCTGGAGGGCCAACAGCTCTTCCAGACCATTCACAAGACCATTAAAGACTGTAAATGGCAAGAAAAAAAAAACATTGTAGTCATGGAAGAAGTTGTTATTACACCCCCATATCAAATGGAAAACTGTAAAGGCAAAGAGGGGAGTGCACTGAGCCATGTACGCAAAATAGTTGAAAAACATTTTAGAGACGTGGAAAGCCAAAAGATACTGCAGCGTTCACAAGCCCAACAACCACAGAAGGAGGCTGCTCTGTCGTCCTGAGTCCACAGACAGGGAGGACTCTTCCAACATCCAGCCACAGAGATGGTGATGGTGGCTGCAGTGGAGGCAGGCCGGGGCAGGGAAGGGATCCTATTATTCTTGCTGACTCTTATTATTATGTTCTCTAAGTATTTTCTGCTTCTTGCAGGTCTCTTTTTACTAGATCATGGCCACTCTTCCCACCTCATTCCTCTGAAAACAAAAATGTGTTGTCCTTTCTACCACCCAGACCCGACGATTAACTTGACTTAGTTCACAGCAAGGACCTCCTGCAGTCCTGCAGAGCCAGTGTGCACATGGGATTTGGCCTTGAGGGTCCTGATGGCTTTCTGGTCTTTAACTATATGTACCTGTCTCCCATTCAGTCCCAACCTCAGGACTCCCTCTGCCTTTGTCTTCATGGTACTAGAAGAACTCTGAGCACTCTCCACTTGGGAGTCAGCCGCCCCTCCCCCTGTGCCTCTGCAGGAAGAACTTGCTTACATGGCACATCTCAGCTCATCTGCCTTCGAGCTGATTTTCTCTTCTAAGAACCTGGACTCCATCTACCCCAGTCTTTAAGTCTATGTCCAGAGCCTCTAGCCCAGGAAAAAAGCTTGAATAACCTCTAGTTTCTCTTCTGCCATCCTCCTGCTCTTCTGCCCCCTCCTACCCCCTGAAATCTTACAAGCTAATGACAGTTTGTATGCGCTCAGCCAATGGGCAGAAAACTTGGAAAGAATTTCTGGACTTTAGCCCACCAGTTTGCCTGGTTTGACTAACCTACTGAGAGCCGAAACTGGTACTTGTTGCCCCTGAACCTCCAGGGTAGTCTCATGGGGCAGAGTGCTGCCACCTGAATGTCAGGCGCTGAGTGGGACATGGGCGATGCTCCTGTGACTGGCTAGAGCCTTGGGCGTAGGGTGGGGCTAATTATTTTTGGCCATGATCTTTTTTCCCTTCCTTTTTTTTTTAAATTAAATAAATGGATCAAAATTAAATAACTCAAGCCCTGCCTTCAAAATGGAAAAAAACTTTTTTTTTAGTATTGTTTAGCAAAAAAAAAAAAAAAAAAAAAAAAACAATTTTTTTTAACCATCAAAAAAAAAAAAAAGTGCAACAGGATGAAATGGAGTTGTATTGACATTGTCTAGATTTAGTATATCGGTATTCCTTGCCTTTCCCTGATGGAAAGGAAACAGCTAGAAATAAGGACACAGAGTTTGCCTGTTCTGTGTGGTGCTTCAAGAGCTCTTAACCCCTTCATGTTCCTGTAGGTCAGCATTTCTCTCTCCCTATCCCCAGCCTGCCTCTCTCTCTCTCTCTCTCTCTCTCTCTCTCTCTCTCTCTCTCTCTCTCTCTCTCTCTCTCTGTGTGTGTGTGTGTGTGTGTGTGTGTGATTAATATAAGCCTCATATCCTGGCTTCTTCCATTTTATTTCCCTCACTCTCTCCTGTTTTTATCTAGGGCACTTTATTTCCTTTTCTGTCTCCTAACCTGGTTTACCTCCTCTATAGTTAACCTAAGCGTGGATCCACTCTGTTCTCTATTCTGTCTTCCCTCAGCCACGTCTCCTCCTCTTTGTCGACCTCTCACAAGCTGTCTTTGTTATAAACCTTTGTAATCACTCAGCAACTCCTGCCTCTCACGTTCAGCTATTTCAGTTCCTCACAATCAGTATAAATCTTTGAATTCAATTCTGTTCATACAGCTTCAATTGAAAATCTTGGAAGCAACTCACTGATCAAAACCAGCCGAGGAAGGACTCTCCTTCTGACTGATTACCACTCTCATGGAACACTTTCTTTCAAATTCTCACTTATTCTATACATGGCTTCCACCTGCCAGGCTTTCTTTGAAATCTCTTCTTCATTGTATGTCAGTCATGGTGATAGGTTAATACTACAAAAGTTCTTGAACGGTTTTCAAACTTCAAGTCAAGAAAGGCAGAGCAAAACTACAAAAGGTACTCTGGAGCCCCTGTCACAGGCCAGATTGTGTAAAAACAAGGTCATGCAGATTCGGATTCTGGGAGCCTCTAAAATGGAACCAAGATGGAAATTAAACTGTATTGGAATACTTTCACACAACACGACCACACAATATTTTAAATGCATACTGTTATATGCTGTTTCTGCATTCAGAATCTTAGGATGGCCTCCCATTGTCATGGCTGGATAACTGTTTCTTTACTTCTGATGTTTGGAGCCTCAATCTCTTGACCAGTCCGCAGTAATCAACTTTTCAATGGAGTGAATTAAATGGATTATAAAAACAAAATAGATCCTGAGAAATGCAATTAAGACCAGCTCATTCTTTTGTTATCACAGAAACCCAAAGTCTTCAGAAGTAAGCTCCTTTTAAACTAGACTTTAAACCAGACATTTCTCAGTCCCAGCTAAACAGCAACATTGACAAAGTTTCTTTGCTTCTAGGTCCTGGGTTTTTCAGTTTTACAGGTCACCTTTCATTTTTTCTGAGTTAGTCAAGCTTCATAAGAGATGACCTTGAAATTTTTTTGGAGAGAACCTTAATATATAAGCTGATATCGCTTCCAATTTTATCTCTAATTTCTGGAATCAGGAAAGTTGAATAATGTGCACATTACTCTATAGACCTAGAAGTCAACCATTTCAAGTCATAAAACAAATATATACTAGAAACTCTGACACTTGCCATCTAAGTATTTGCTGTTTATTTGATCAAAAAGGAAATTTGGACAAGGTGTCCCTGCATGTAAGATTGTAGAAGTAATGCTTGTTATATTTGTGTACACATGAGTTCATTAGAACAGATTCTCTTTATACAATTATTAATCATAATTCTATGTTTACTTATATTTTAACAATCCAAATCAATGTTAAAAGGCCAAGTTAGTCATGTCTCCTTACCACAGATAATAAAATCGAAAAATATACAACTCTTTACAAATCTATCTTAAAAGCCTATCTTATTCTGTCATCTTGCCCACACTGCTTCTAAACCCACTTTCTGTTGCCCTTGCTTCAGAGTTAGATAAAACACACAGTTGTAAAGGTGAAATGGCTCTTGTAAGAAGTGGAATAGGACATTGTTCTGTCATAGAAAATAGAGAATAGTATATGGCATATTCTGTTCTCAGGTTTCCAGACTAGAAATTCATTGTGGATATCTGCAGACCTTTCACCTTTCTCCATGACAAATTGATCTCTCTCTCTACCTAGCACAGGCGATCATCACGTAATTTTTATTTCTTCATTCTCCCGATTTTGGAATCTATGCTTCCCATTTCTTGTGTCCTGTCTATTCTGACCTTGCTCCCTGCATTTTAAGTGGTGTTTCTTGTAATCATCTCTTGGTCCTTTAATAAGACATTCCCTTTCCTTTGAAACTAAGAAAGAGCATCCTTTTACCATAATGCCACTGTGATGGGTAATGCTCATTATCTACATAACAAGGTCTAACATAGGTGGCCACGAAGGCACAAAAGTCTTGTGGTCTGGGAAAACTCTGAATTCATTTTTATATTCTCTTCCCCCGTGCCATCAACATAGACTTAATTCCCTTAAAACCAGAGGCCTGTTGGAACCTGGCCCCCAAAACTGGTTTTCGATGTACTGGGTGATGTGGACTTTGCCGTGACTTCATCGAGTGTTCTCAGAAGAGCGCTGGTTCCTTTTATAAGATTGTGGATCTTCAGATTGATAATTTTGCCATGTTCAGTTCCTAAAAGTCAGGGTCGGCTTGTGAAAAGTTGTTAAACAACATCCTTAATGTGAAATGTCCACCCTCACTCTAAGCTACTTCCCCTTTTCCAAGCATTGAATGGAGACTTCATTGGGTTTTATAGTGGCTTTCTCATTTTGGTAGTCTATACAAGAAGGGGATTTGGAAATTCTTGTATATTGTTGATTGTCTGCCCATGTCCTGCCTGAAATACCATGATTGTTTATGAAAAGTATCTTTAATAAAGCTGGTTACAGTTAAAAAAAAAACAGCTAGGAGACAAGCCTTCAGACACACCTGTGAGGGATTATCTAGGCTAGGTTAGCCTCTTGGGATTCTCTTCATTAGATTAATTCATGTGAGAATACCAACCTATTATGGGTATCACAGTTCTCTGGGTTGGGATCTTGGACTGTGTAAAAAAAAAAGTGAGCTAAGCACCAGGAGTCAATCAGTACTATGTGCTCTCTGACTATGAATGCAATGAGGCCAATGCACCAAGTACCTGCTGCTCTAACTTCCCCACCATGATGGACGATAACCTTGAAATCTGGACTGAATTAAACCCTCTGGCTCCTAAGTTTCTTTTGTCAGGATATTTTGCTATAACAACTGAAAAGGTAACTGAGATAGCCACCATTTCATGATAATATACCTTGCAATAGGTCCATTCTCGTCTGTTTACTAAGTGTTCACCTTCACACAGGCAACTCATCTCCTATAATTTCTATTACATTTTCTGTTCATGATTATGTCTCATGATATTTATGTTCTTTCTCTAACATTCTAAATTGTGGTTTTTAAAATTTTCCCTTTGACCAGTCTTCTATTGCTTCTTAAGAAATATAAAACTCTTTTTATTCTATCCTAAGGATAACAAATATCTTTTCTCTTATCCTGTCTTCTATGGTTTGCTTAAAGTTCCTTTTATGTTGTTGTTCTTTTTGTTTTGATGTTTCTTGTGATTTTCAGAACTTTCTTTGGATTCTTGGAATTATTGGCCATGTATAGTTATTAATAGGACTTGTATTAAGGTCTTGCTGACTCTGAACATCAGTCCATGTTAGAGTGACCCACATCCTGGTCTGCCTGAGACACAATTATTTGATGTGATTGTTAATAGCCCCCTATTTCACTATCAGTTGTGTCTTTGGATCATGTAGTACTTATCACTATCCCGCTAGGAGCCTTCTCTAAGGGCTCAAATGATCCTTTCACAGGGGTTACCTAAGACTAACTTAAAACACAGATATTGTATTTTGATTTATAACAGTATCAAAATTACAGTTATAAAGTAGCAACAAAAGTAATTTTATGATTAGGGGTCACCACAACATGAGGAACTGTTTAAAAGGATCCCAACATGAGGAAAGTAGAGAACTCCTGCTCTAGAAGACGATGACTTGGGAAATTTTTAGACTTCCTCACTTGCTCTTAATTTATTTAAGTCTTCTATGTGGACTGGACTCTCCAGACATGTTTCTTTGCACATGTGGCTTCCAAAATCCTTGGAAATATCAATTTCTGGTAACATAAGAATCAAGATTTAGTTTGAGTAAGGATAGTCTCCATCCTGTGTGTCATTTCTACACTCCTGAATGTACCTTCTCCTCTTCCAAAGAGAAACATTTGGAGGGAAAAATACTTCTGTTATTTTCCCAAAAAAATCAAACATGTTCATCAGCCATAAGGGCTAGGGCTGGCATCTCTAATCTGCCAAGCAAGCATGATTCATTTCTTTTCATTTCATTAATTCTTGAACCTGTTAAGTATTATATGAGTTGTTCTTAAATCGATCAACTATTCTATGGAGTTAAGTTACATTGTTTCTTAACTTCGTAAACTGACAGGTAATCATTCAATATCATTAGATCTAGTTAATTGTTAGCATATACCAATTTGCTCTCTGTTCTCCAAAATTATTATCACTATTATACTGTCATCTCTGGTTTCTAAGACTTCATGAAAGATATATGTATGTGTGTGTTACATGAATATATGTTTATTTGAAGACACATGTTTAGGTGAGCATGCACTCATGTGTGTAATTTACCCATATATTCAAGTACTAGTCAAGATTTCAGGAAAACAAAAGCAAACAAATGTTACTATTTCTTCACTATTGTACTTCCTCCAAACTTTGCATTTTCGCAGTGATGGTTTTCTTTTTTGGTCTTTTCTATTGAATGATATAATCTCTTATTTGATTGTCCAGGCAGGCCTGCAAGTCACTATGTTAACTAATGTCAATCCTTCTGCTTCAGCTTCTTAAGTACAGGGATATAGGTGTGAACCACCACATCGAGGTTCAGTTTTAATCATATAACAAAACAGCTTTTCAAAAAATGCATTTGGGTCTGGAGAGATGACTCAATATTTAAAGGCACTTGCTGAGCCTGGATTCTCAATATCTGTAATTCCATTTCTAGGGGTTCCAACATCCTCTTCTGAGCTCCTCTGGTAACAGAAATGCACCCACATACAAATAGTGCACCAATAAACACACAAGTACACAAGCAAAAGTAATATGCACACACATTTCAAAATGTATTATAACCCCTCAATTTTTCTGTAATTAGTAAGTTTTACATTTAGTTAATAAGTATTGTAATTCTTGAATTATTTATTATTGCCTTGGTGAGGGAAGTAATATAAATTCTCATATATAGTATTTGAACACTAAACTCAAAATTTGTCTATACAATTTATTTTATAGTCTGAAGATGTTTACATTCTCTGTCCTATTTGTACTGATTAACTTGTACTTGAGTAATCCTGGTTTTTTGTTTGGGTTTATGTGTTTGTTTTATTTTTTTAGAAGATAGAAAAACATTCTAGAAACATTACAATTATGAAGTACAAAAGTTAAATTATTCCTGAAAATATTTTGTAATATAAATATATTATGGTTTAATACAAATGTATCCTTCAGTTGGCTTATTTGAACATTGGTAATCTGTTTTATCAGCAAAATTACAAATACCATTATGCAGCTAGCAATTACATTTATCTGTGCTATTAAACGTGAGGGGTTGAGTAGCAATAGATAGACTATAGATTCTCAGTAACTATCAACTCACAAACCTAAGGCTCTAAAGAGTGAACCAACCTCTTATAGAGTATGTACTTGTGTCCAGGGTTATTAAACAGCCTATATCAATCAATACAATCTGTTGCTATAACTATTATCATATCAAACCATTCTTGTGAATTACTTTTTATGTAACTTACAATCTTACTTGCCATATGAATTGATAAGCTACATTATCATTGTCTGACCAGCTATCTATTAAAAAAATAAGGTCAACATAAAGTACTAAGTTTATAAATTATATGTAAAGGGTGGTATATAGAGCAAGTATACTGACTGACTATGGTAAAACACAACAGACTTAAATCCTGAAAGTAGCATCCTGAAAGCAGTTATCACTGTTGTTTTTAATTTTATTAATCATGTCAATTCTGAATCGAGCGTGATGGTAACTCTAGTTGCACAGCAAGCTTGGACGAGTTTCCTGTATCTTTCTTTTGCTGTTTTCTTCTATTATTTTCTTCTATTATTCCCATAGTATATCACTTTTCTTCTTTCTGTAATAATACATACCTGAAAGAGCTTCAGGGAGGAAGCATATCTTTGGGTTCATCATGTCTGATGATGCAATCCACAATGAAGTGGGGGGAAGAAGTGGAAAATGAAATGACTTGATCCATGACTAGGATCTTGGCCTATGACTTGCTCATATATAGTAAACCAGGAATTAGAGACCTCTGGCCAGTAGTAAAGATGAAATATCACCTTCAAAATCTTGTGTCAAATTTCTCGAGGCATGTCTTTCACCCATGAGGTACCATAACCTCCAAAAACAGTCCTTCTACTGAGGGACCAAGTGTGAAGAGACATTAGTCTGGGTGGGTGAAAAATATCTCACATTCAAACCATAATTTTACAAAACCTTCTTTCAGTGTTCTCCATGGGAGTGATGTGAGATCTGATATGACTCTTGACTCTAACATAGTAATCTAATCTATTTCCTCCCCTAGTGGTATTTCCATTTCATGAAATAACACAAAATAATGAAAACATAGAGATAGTACTTTAAGACAAAACACCAACAACTGTTTTTCAATCTTCTCTATCCATAGTTCTATTTCCTATATACACATAAAATAATAGCCCCTGTGTCTCCCATAAAAAGTTTTTCTTTTTCATTGGTGAACCAGAAAACATACAATTTCTATTTTTCTTTGACTGTTTCATGCCAACATCTACTTTGTAACAAGTTTTTTATCTTTCCTTTCTAATTATTCCATACTATATACAACTGCTGGGGAAAAATGAGATCAGAGGACAATCCCAATATGAATATATCATAGAAACAAAGTATAAAAGAAATGTTCTTCCCTATTGAAGGGGAATTGCCTGTGGGCAGCTTTGGTTCCATGGCCTCTACTCCCCTCAAATTCTCTGCTCTCTTTGAAAATGTCTAGGTTGCACTTATTAAAATATTTAGTGTTCCCAATGTAATATTCATTCCTAATATTTTGAAAACCTGATCTTTGTTCCTATGATATTTCAAAGCACAACACTCTGATTTTCTATATAATAGCTGACTATTTTCTCCATGGTATAAACCTTACGTTTTGTCTGTGTATAATTGAGGGTGAGCAGGAACCACTTAGCCAGACTTAGCCAGAGGCCTTTCTAGATGCTGTAATTCGCTTATCTGTATGATTACCATTTTGTTTGTGATTATTTCAAGCTTACTTGTTATTTTTGATTGTTGCTGGCATTTAAAGTAGGACAACAGCTAGTTTCTTAAAGAACAATTCAAAAGAAGTTAAATTTTGAAATTTGTTATTAAAATCACTGACATTTTCTCTGTCTCATTTCAAGCCCTAGGCAGAAATCCCGTGATGCATCTGGAGGTATCATCATGACTCCTCAGAGGAGTATTAAAATTTCAATTGTAATGCTATTAAAGGGAATTGATCAGCCTGTCTTCAGCGCTTCAGATATGTCCTCAGTTACACCATAAAATGGTGGTGTTGATAAAAA
>JADRCD010225808.1:0-16478 GCA_019843815.1 Montemys delectorum
TACTCACATAGTGTAAATGTCTTTGAAAAGGGCCCAGAAGAAAGATGGTGTGTCTGGGCTCAAGGAGTTAATTGGTGGGTGATGGCTGCTACACAAGAGAAAGCCATTTGGGGATAAGGCTGCTGGTAGGTTACTCCAAGCCCAGTAGATGGCTGCGTGTTTATGTGCATATGAGCAATACTAATTGAATTCAGGGTTATTAATAACTAAATGTGCAATCAAAAGGAAAGTATGAAACTGGTAAGGAGTTGAGGTGAGGGACACTACAGTGAGTTGGAGGGAGATAGAAATAGATGGGTAAAGTCCATCTACATTGCCAAATTGTATAGCACTTTTAAAAATTGATTGAAAATCCATGAAATAAAACCACAGTATGAGGAAAGCTATGGGGAAGCATCGCAGCAGTTTTTATCAACATATTGCATCAAAAGCTCAGGAGAACACCACTAATGGTGTGTGAAACACCACACAGGAAACTTATCTTCTAGGATTTTTCCTCTGTCAAGATTTCTAATCATTGTAAAATATAACAATAATTTATTAAGTTATTATATGAATGCACTCAGTAGTAATAGAAATACATGCCCTCTCAAACACATACAACTTTGCCCTCTAAGCCATAATCACAAACGATTAAACAGTTTGGATAGGCTCATGATAGTATTAACCTTAGGGCCTAGGGTTTAAATTCAGGTCTTTAGGGCATCAAAGCATGGGTCTCCTAAACAATCCATCCACACTATTGTGAAAAGGCAAGCTTCTTGCCAGGTTTTTAATGATGGTCACACTAAAGAGTAGATATGATCCTAGCTGATAACTTGCTTTACTCACTGTAGGTGTTGAGGATTAATCAAATAGGGATCAGATCAACTAGATTATGTCCAGCCATCACATTTATATGTTTTCTTTAGGATACTGTGAAGGATTTTGAGAATGCTACCCAACCTTATCAAGGAGAAATACTGCTATAAAAGGGGATAGCCTTGTCTGTTCAAAGGCAGACGTTTTCTAATTAAACATAATCTGTCTCCACGGTCTTCCTTCTAAGTGGTTGCAATTGCTTTCTGGTGTCTACTTTTTCACACCTGTTACATGCTTTGTTTAGTTAACTGTGGAAGTTGCAAATTGTTTATAATCTACAGTCTGGGGCAGTATTAATAATTAGTATTGGATGCAGAGTACACAAAAAGAAGGCATAGGTGTCTGTTACAGCAGCATAGCCATCTTTGAGTCTATTTTGAAAAAATAAACTTCTAAGTCTACAAACAAATATGTTAAGGAGTAATCCATATTATTGTTATGTGTATGGAATAAATTATATATAACTATATGTATGTAATAAAATGTATATATAAAACATACATACATGTATGTATACATACATACATATATACATACATGGAGATGACATATAGATGATAGAAGATACTGGGACTATATGGTCAAAATAAGTGGACGAGAAATAGGTTTCACCTGTTCTTGCTAAGGGGCAGCATGATGGCTGTTTCTGTGCTCTCCAGGGATTTTCCTATCCATAACACTTCTGTTTTGTGGCCTGAAATTTGATTTGCCCTCATTCTGGCTTCTTGCTCAATGCAAATGAACATTGATGCAGAACAAACTCTGCTCTTAGACACTTTAGGAAGAACATGTTCAAGGTCACTGCACTCTCATGAAAATATTGGGTGTGTGTCAGTGCTTACCTTTGTTTTCACTGTGTCTAGAAAACTGAATCTCTGCCCTTTCCTGAAAGCCAGGCTGTTTATCTAAAGAAAATTAATGTGTTCAGAAAACAGAGGCTTGTTTTGTTTTGTTTTGTTTTTTAAATAGGCTTTTGAGTAATGGGGACGTTTTGTTATTTTGAGAATCCAAAAGTCAAGTGTTTTGTTTTCTATTGAATTTCACTTCAAACAGTGAACTTCTTAAAAGAAATTTCTTTTCCCTACAGGACATACAGGTGTGCAGTACACACTTAGGCATATCAATGTGAGCAATGCATGTTCTTTATTTATATGTATCATGCCATATATATATATATGCCAAAATTTCTGATATGGAAATAATTGTATGTTTATAACTTAAATATATATTTTAGAAGTAGATCATGCTGATCATGTGAACTTAATTTGTATTTAATATAAGATAAACAGTGCTGAAGTTTAATTTTCCCTATCTTCTGAATTGTATAGGTATTAAGATGCTATAAGTACTTATGTTTTTATATTAATTCAACTTTATATTACTCATTATATATGCTAAACATATCAGATTGATTGTATACCTTCTCATTTTTATTAAAAGTTTTAAACTAGAAATGTATAGGTGAATGTATTTCTATAGTCACAACTATAATTCTGAACTTTTAGAATGATTTTCAAGTTTTATATTGATCTTTGTCTTTTATCATGTATGGTTTTTAATAGAGTTTGGGACCTTTGTTGTATTTCCAAAAGAAATATAAAAATGAAAATCTACATACTTAGAAAGAGAAAACCAGGGATAAGATATAGTTTCAGTTGGGTTTCTGTTGCTATCTTAAATTC
Organism: Montemys delectorum; assembly: GCA_019843815.1. NCBI lineage: Eukaryota > Metazoa > Chordata > Mammalia > Rodentia > Muridae > Montemys > Montemys delectorum. The sequence goes on from JADRCD010225808.1 coordinate 2,544, forward strand.
TTGAGATAAGGCAATTTACTTAAAGTGAAAATTTATTTTTTCATAGTTTAGGAATCAAGACATCCATTAGCATGATGTTGGCATTTGGAGGTGAATCTCCTTGCCATGTCTCACCGTGGTAGATAAGCATATTTGGCAACACAAAGAAATTAAAAAGGTTCTAGTACCACCATGGAGTCTTACCTTCATGACTGCGTTCATCCTAACCACTTTCCAAAGGCCTTGTTTGCAAACTCTGTTACCATACACGGGGAATGACTTTATAACACAAGGTTTGGAGGGATGTTTTGAAACCTTCAGAAATTTTTTCAGTGTTTGCTAAAGTCCCAGTGTTTGACTTCCAAAGCCTCTCTTGAATTTTTAAAAAAGTGTTACTCAAAAAAAGAAAGAAAGGAAAGAAAAACAAGAGAAAACAAACTAAAAATTATAAAGAAAATATGTGTCATATTATTATGTTAATAAAAATTAAATTAGTAATAGTTTTAGCTCATTTTTCTTCTTAAAGATCAGATCTGACAATCACAGACTCTGAATCAAATACTGATAATATATTTAGTATTGCCTTTGCAGCTTTGCTGTGAGCTAAACAAATCCTTTCAAAAAACTGCATCCTTTTTGTTATTAGAAAACATTGATATCAGTAAATTTGTATAGTTGGACTCACTACACTCTTACTATTGATAATGGTTGATTAATTTCTTTTTTGTGAGTATATATGCAGTCAAAGTTAAAACATTTCTTTAATTTTGGTTTAATGAACAAAAATTAACCAATTTCTGTTATTTTATTTTATTTTATTTTGTTGTTTTTCCAAAATGATTTTCAGAAATACATAGAAAGGATTTAAGTTCATGTATAATTAGGTTTGGGAGGGAGCTGTTAATGACAGATTTAGAGTTACTGTAAGCTTAATCTCCATATTGGTGAACTGTCTACCCCATTGAGCATCCATGTAGATTCCATTATTTTGCTCCAGTTGTATATAAAATGACACCTACACTAATCCAGTTCAGTGAATTTCAAAAACAGGCTTTGGTAGCACCTTAATTTTACTAACTCAGTACTCACGGATATATTTTAAGGGAATAAGATAAAATTCCCTTCAGCTTCCAGAAAGCACATTTGTAAAATTCTATAAGTGAATCTGTCACTGTTCAGTTTGCCAATACAATGTGTTATCTTCAAGTTGGCATGACGTTTTACCTAACCTCATGGACTCAAATGCTCCGTGTTCAACACATTCCTCTCAGTGGGAAATAATATTTTCTATGAAATTTATACTTCTAGTCTTACAGTATTTAAATGAATTGAATAATTTTAAAAGCAAGGATAAAAGGAAAGAATTCTGTCTGTGATGATTGAACTGTATTGAATCCCTCTTTATTACCCCTCAGCCAATTTGTTGATTTGTGCACTCAGTAAAACACAATACAATTCTTTCCAATGGTAGCTTTATTTACTCTAACCTTTATTTGCTCTGGACTTCGATAAAAGTCCAGTATTTAATAAAAGTTAGTATTTGAACCAAACTTTCTAATCTCCAAATTTTCTTTGAGATATTGACTAAATGTGTTTATCTAAATTTTAAACTCTTTTTTTGCATTCTGGTTTTCCTCTGTGCCACAACCAGACTCAAGGAAATCTCTAGTAGTACCATTTATGAGTAAAACGCTTTTCAAAGATCAAGAAATCCTCAGATTTTTTGTTATTGTTGTTTTAGGTGTGTATTCTGTTTTATCTAGTAATTGCTAGTTGAGCCTACAGTATTCATACACTTGATCTTAGCACCTATGGGATTCTGTAGCTCCCTTAGACAAGACTCAAAACAGGGAACTGTCCTAATTTGCCTTGCATGCTGTGATAAACGCCATAACCGAAAGCTACTATAGAGGGAAAGAAAGGTTTATTTCGTCTTCCTGCTTACAGCCAGTCATGAGGTGAAGTCGTGGCAGGAACTCGAGGGCTGGAACTGAAGCAGAAACCGCAGAGGAATGAGTTTACTAGCTTGCTCAGCTTGCTTGCTTTATACCACATGATCACCTGGCCCAGGTGTGGAGCATCCCATAGTGATCTGGGCCCTTCTACATCAATCATTAATTAAGAAAATGCCTCTACCGACTTGTCTACACACAACCTAATGGGGGCAATCCATTAGTTCATGTCCTCTCTTCCCAGTTGATCGTGTGAAGTTGACAAAAGAAACTAACCAGCACACTAATCAGTTATTTACACTAAGAGGTAAAACAAATGCTAAAGTCTTCTACTGGCTAAACTCTTTTGTTACATGCAGATTAGATGCTGAGCTTAAGAAGATGTGCTCAGATAACAGAAAGTTGTATATTGAAAGTTCTCTTAACTCTAAGTCACCTTCCAGGATATTTCTGACCAGATCTGGAGCTTCTAGATATTTCTTTTTCTTTTTCTTCTCCTTCTCCTTCTCCTTCTCCTTCTCCTTCTCCTTCTCCTTCTCCTTCTCCTTCTCCTTCTCCTTCTCCTTCTCCTTCTCCTTCTTCTTCTTCTTCTTCTTCTTCTTCTTCTTCTTCTTCTTCTTCCTCTTCTTCTTCTTCTTCTTCTCCTTTTTATATATATATACATATATATACAGATTTATTTTTATTAGATATTTCCTTTATTTACATTTCAAATTTTATCTCCTTTTCCCATTTCCCCTCTGAAAACTCCCCTAAGCCATCCTCCCTCCCCCTGCTCACTAAACCACCCACTCCTATTCCCCTGTCCTGAGAATCCCCTACACTGGGGCACAGAGCCTTCATAAGACCAAGGGCCTCTCCTCGAATTGATGTCCCACAAGGCCATCCTCTGCTACATATGTGACTGGAGCCGTGAGTCCCATCATGTGTACTCTTTGGTTGGTGGTTTAGTCCCTGGGAGCTCTGGGGATACTCGTTAGTTCATATTGTTGTTCATCCTATGGGGCTGCAAACCCCTTCAGCTCCTTAGGTCCTTTCTCTAGCTCCTTCATTGGGAACCCTGTGCCAATGGATGTCTGTGAGCATCCACTTCTGTATTTGTCAGGCACTGGCAGAGCCTCTAAGGAGACAGCTATATCGGGCTCCTGTCAGCCTGCACTTGCTGGCATCCACAATAGTGTCTGGGTTTGGTAAGTGTATGTGGGATGGATCCCCAGGTGGGACAGTCTCTGGATGGCCTTTCCTTCAGCAGAAACTGAAAGAAAGGCTTCTAGATATCTCTATCGGCAGTGCTGACATCTGTGTCACTATTCAGATTGGCAGTGAGCTATAGGCCTCTTGCTGGTTCAAATTTGGTTTTAATCTCCTTCGTCTCTGCTATATGAGGAATTTAATCAGTGTTCCAAAATTTTTAGTCTTGAACTAAAGTCTCTGATGTTCTTAGGGACTGACTATGTCTCATGATTACAACAAGCCTTAGGACACTTCTCTTTGGAAAAGGGTATTTAGTGACATAACCTCATCACTAGAGCAATGTGGATTACTATCTGAATAGAAGCACATGAATTTACTAAAACTGTTAAGACATGGTTTTCATCTCTTGATTTTTCCTAAGAAGATTTTTAACAGCTTATTATCTTATTTGATTTACAAAAAGTGATTAATACGAATGAGATTTGAAGGAAGAAACATCAAAAAGAAGGAAAAAATATGTCTCCTGCAAGGGTTAAGGTAATTGCTGCAGTTAGGTACCAAGTTTGGTTTTACGTTTTTTGATCAGCTTAAGGGAAAATGAAGAGCACCAGATTTGACAATAAGAAAACAAACTTCATGCTCTTTCTTGAAAGGAGATAAAGTTAATGTGAAGAGTATCTTAGCCATGCCTAATAATTTCATGGCAAAGATGGACATAGTAATCAAAATAAAAGCTGGTATTTTAACATTGAGGCACACATGTTAATGAAGTTGATCCTTCGAGTGGTGACCTTGTACTGAATATCTACCAAGCTAAATGCATCACAAAGACAGAAGTGCCTCTAGCACCACAGGACTGCGTGGATTCTTTCTCAGTCTCTGAGTCTAGGGCTTCCAATTTGAGTACTCGTAAAGCTAGATAGAGTCCTCATTAAAAATACCAACTGTTGGGCTCTATTCTTGGAATTTTCAATGTAGGTAGTTTGAGATGAGAGCTGGGAGTCTCTGCTTTAACCAGCACATTGCATGATGCTAATGTAACTAATCACAACAGCATTTGACTACCCTTAGGAGTTGTGTTTGGCAAATTTCTTTTATGTTAGTCATATTTGTGATAGGAACCAGTCAAGTTCTGTTCTGAGACATTCTGAAAAGCAGACATCTATAGTGCTAATTAGGTGCCCATACACACAGGACCACACAAATGGTAAGCTGTTTCTTTTTTTTTTTAAATCCCGTTATGAAAATTTTAGAGCCCAGACCCCAGTATTCTGGGTTAGATGAAAAGCTCCCAGGGACATCCTCTCTTCAAGTCAGATATTCTTCAAAATGTAGTTTTGAGTTTGCCTTAGTATTTGGGTCACTGATGAATTCAAACATCAAGTTAGAGCAAGTCAGAGGTAGTTTTGAGTTTGAAATCTTTAGAGGAATGTTCTTTATGGCACAAAAATGCTCTCTGAAAGCCTTAATGATGACCTTGTGCAGGTCTCCAGATGTCTGCTGGATAAGTGAATCACTAGATGGTACCCCAGACAATTGAACACTGTGACCTGTTACATGGTGCTATTCAGTATCGATCAGAGGAATGTCAGGGATTGTCTGCCAGAGGCAGTGGTTTTATTTCATCAATGCTAATGATGAGTCATTCTTCCAGGCAGCTGGAGGATCCCAGGACTCCTCTTCCCTTTAGACCACTCCTGAGTAATGAGCATCAAGCCATTCCATCCACATTTAAGAGTCCTGAAGTACTGAGTTTTTATTTCTTATTAAAGTAGGTCACTGATCCTAGCCTTCCTTGCCTTGGCTGGTTAACTGGCAACCTCCCAAAGCCTATCGTGATATTCATTCACCATAACTACAGGTATTTTTTTTGTAGCAGGAAGAAAGACAAAGTGGACATCATTCCTTTTTCAAGTCAATTTCTCTAAAGTAGCAGTTTGATTTGACATGTCAGATCTTCCCAGCTTCTCAAGACACTTATGTAATTTTTGAGCCATTGTAAGAAGAGTGCTTGGTTTTTCTTTTTAATGAATTTGTATCCCATAAAGTAATGCCACCACTTTCCTACATCACCAGGCTCAGGGAAGGCTGCTTTTGTCTTGCCTCAACTTCTAGGTGGCATGGTTGGCTTACCTGCAAGAAATTAAAACCGTTTCTTCCAACAGTTCTTGCGCCTTATCCATGTGTGCTTGTAACAATTCAAAAATCTGTATGTGTGCTGTAACTGGAAATTTTAATTTGGTACAAAAAGGACTCTTTACCTTAACAGAAATAGGTTAGTTCTTTGGAACTACGTCTGCCCCCCCCCACACACACACACACAATCTCACTTTAACAGATTGAGGATGTGTCTCTATTTACCTGTTAGTTTTGATATAGTTCTTGCTGGTTTTAATTTAACTTTTTTTTTGGAAGGTATACAGATTTGGTTGTTTTGAAAGACTCAGGGAGGTTGCTTTTGTCAGTGAATAGTCCAAATATTATATTAGATAGTAGTAAATTAAAACTATATATTTTCAAAAGTTGCCATTAAATATTTTCATACAACTGTTTAGTTTTTATTGTTGATGCATCACATTTTATGAGTCGATTAATTATTACTGTTTCTATGTTAAGTCTATTCTATATAGAAATTACCAGATATCTACCTATATATAAATGAAGTTATATTTGAAAGGTACATACCTAATTTTCACTTTAAGAAGTGACATATCTAATTGAAGTATTGTGGGACTGATTATAGTGATCAAATAAAGGTGAGATATGTTTAGCAAGGAATCTTGGAGAAGATGAATCTTGGCAAAGTTTTAAAAGAAAGAGGAGGGATGAATTTCGATTGGGAGAATAGATGTGTCATTCCTGTTGAATAAACTGACAGATGACTAAGGGATATTAAATATCCCTTATAAAGATTAAGAAGAATTAACTCCATTCGTATGTTGGGTATTCCTAAGCCTAGAATAGTTGTGGTTTTTCTTTTCTTTTTTTGTTTTTAAGGGTTTCTATTGTTGTGCTAAAGCACTATGACCTACCAAAAGCAACTTGGAGAGGAAAATGTTTATTTCATCTTGCAAGTTGTAATCCATTATCCAGGAAAGTAAGGCAGGAGTTAAGGCAGGAAGAAGGATGTACTGCTTACTGGTTTGCTTGTAGTGTTGCTTGCTCAACCTACTTTCTTTATACATCTTAGGAAACATGCCCAGGGGTGATACTGTCCACAAGGAAGAGGGTCTTCCCACATCAATCATTAATCAAGAAAGTGTGCCCACAGGCTTTCCCACAGGCCAGTCTGGTATTGGGTACTTTCTCAATTATGGAAATGACTCTTAGCTAGTGTCAAGTTGTCAAAACATTAGCCAGCACAAGTTTCTTATAGCTGTGGTTCAGTATATCCTATTATACTACAAGACAAATAAGCTGACTTCTGTTGGGTCAAGCAACTAGCATGGGAGTGGAGGCCCAAATGCTCAGTTTCTATCATAGAGTTCATGCTACATCACACGATCTTACTATCCTTGCTATCTAAGTTAGGTTTCAATTGCTGTGATACATATAACCAAAATAAACTCGGGGAAGAAAGATTCTATTTCAGCTTAAAAGTTATAGTCCTTCATCAAGGGAAGTGACTCCAGGAACTCAATGAAGGATCAGAGGATATGGAGCAATGCTTTTCACTGGTATGCTATCAAAGGCTTGCTTGGCCTTCATTCTTATACAACCCAGGTCCCTCCTGCACAGGGGTAGCACTTCCTTAAGTGATCTGGGCCCTGCAAATCAATTGCTAGTCAAGAAAATACCCTATACAATTGTCTATAGGCAGTCTGATGGAGGAGTTTTCTCAAATAAGACTTCTTCTTCCTAGGCATGGGCAAGTTGAAAACCATGAGCACAACTACTGTATCACTCCATAGCCACATGATCTCTAATAACCTAAACACTTTGGTCCTACAAAGAGGGAAGATTGTTTAATACCAGGATCTTTAGGGCATATAACTTGGATTAGCCATTATTTTTTATTTTCTTGTAGAAGCCATTTTTCCATCTTGGGTTGAAATTTTAATAATCATTTAAGGTAAGATTTAAGTTTATGTTTTGTTTACTCTTGATTCTCTGCTGTACTGGGCCTGTTACCATTTTAGTATGTATTTGCTTAATTGATTGAATATTTAGTTTACTTTGGTTTCTTGAATATTTATTTACTTTGGTTTCTTGAGTTGTGCTTATGCAACTGACCACTAATCATGTGTATAATAATTATAGCTTTATGGTCTTCACTGCTAGCATGGGTTTAGGGAAATAACCCATGTGTTACTTAGAAGCAAAAACAACATAGCTCTAGAAACCTCCTTGTTCCTGTTTGACTGACGGTAGTATTTATTTTATACTGGCTCTATACAAGGTACATTGTAGTATATTCTATTATGCAGTAGAGCTACAAAGGAGCCTTTTGTTAGTCACTGCCTTCCAGATATCTTGAAAGCTGTTTGAGACCGAGGCAAGCAAACACAAGCATGCAAGACAAACTGTCTGACTCCAAGGTGCTAAAATGTGATATACGCTCATATGATGAATACTTTTTGCTGACTTTTATATTTTTATTTCTAGATTATGTGAGTTGAATGTTTAAAAATGTTTATTAATTTTAAAATCTTAGCATACTCATTTATCAATTATTATCAATGATCACTGATAAGATTATTATTATTTGTATATATTTTAATTAATTAATTAACTTTACATCCATCCTGATCACAGCCCCCCTCCTTCCTCTTCTCCCAGTCCCATCCTCATACTCACATCTCCCTCTTCTCCCTCTCCTTTGAGTACCAACCCTCCCTGGAACATCAAGCAGCAGGATTAAGCATATCTTAGTCCTTAATCCTTAATTTTAGGGGGCCAGACAAGACCACCTAGCTAGGGGAAAAAGATCCAAAGGCAGGTAACAGAGTCTGAGATGGCCCCTCTCCAATTGTTGGGGGACTCACATGGAGACCAAGTTGCACATCTACTACAAATATGTAGGAGACCTAGGTCCAGCCCATGCATGCTCTTTGGTTAATGGTTCAGTCTCTGTGAGCCCTCAGAGGTCCAGGTTACTAGAGTTTGTAGTTTTCTTGTGGTGTCCTTGACTTTTCCCCACTCTTTCATAAGACTCTAGGAATTCTGCTTTATGTTTGACTGTGGGTCTTTGTATCTTTTTCCAGCAGCTACAGGAGTAAGCCTCTTACAAAACAAATATGATAGGCTTTTATCTGCAAGTATAGCAGAGTATCATTAATAGTGTCATGGGTTGGCTCTATCCTGTGGCATAGGTCTCAAGTTGGGCCAATAATTGGTTAGCCATTCTCTCAGTCTCTGCTCCATCTTTATCCCTGCATATCTTGTAGGCAAGACAAACTTTGGTTCAGGTATTGTGGGTGGGTTGGCCCTCCCTCTACTGGAAGTCCTGACTGACTATGGGAGGGGTAGCCTATACAGGATCCACATCCCCTATTCCTTGGAGCTAGGAGTCTCAGCTATTTAAAATGAGTAAAAGCTTTTCTTTAATTAATCCTGTTTTCTTCCCCCTCCCCCTGCTCACCAACCCACCCTCTCACACTTCCTGGCCCTGGCATTCCCCTACACTGGGGCATAGAACATTCACAGACACAAGGGTCTCTCCTCCCATTGATAACCAACTAGGCCAACCTCTATTATGCATATGCTGTTGGAGCCATTAGTCCCACCACATATACTTTTTGGTTGGTGGTTTAGTCCCTGGGATCTCTGGGGGTACTAGTTAGATCATATTGTTGTTCATCGTAAGGGTCTGCAAACCCTTCAGCTCCTTGGGTCCTTTCTCTAGCTCCTCCATTGGGACCCTGTGCTCAGTCCAATGGATGGCTGTGAGCCTCTACTTCTATATTAGTTGGGCACTGTCAGAGTCTCTCAGGAGACAGCTATATCAGGCTCCTGTCATCCAGCACTTGCTGGCATCCACAATAATGTCTGGATTTGATGACTGAATACGTACGGGAAGGATTCCCATGTGGAATAGTCTCTGGATTGTCCTTCCTTCAGTCTCTTCTCCATAGTTTGTCTCTGCAATTCCTTCCATGGGTATTTTGTTCCCCCTTTTATGAAGGAATGAAGTATCCACACTTTAGTTTTCCTTCTTTTTGAGTTTCTTGTGGTTTGTGGATTGTACTTTGTATATTCTGATCTTCTGGGCTAATATCCACTTATCAGAGAGTGCATACCATATGTGTTCTTTTGTGATTGGGTTACCTCACTCAGGATGATATTCTTCAGATCCATCCATTTCCCTGAGAATTTTATAAATTCATTGTTTTTAATAGCTGAGTAGTACTCCATTGTGTAAATGTACCACATTTTCTTTATCCATTCCTCTGTTGAGGGACATCTGGGTTGTTTCCAGTTTCTGGCTATTATAAATAAGGCTGCTATGAACATAGTGGAGCATGTGTCCTTATTACATGTTGGAGTATCTTCTGGATATACGCCCAGGAGTGGTATAGCTGGGTTCTCTGGTAGTACTATGTCCAATTTCCAGAGGAACCGCCAAACTGATTTTCAGAGTGTTTGTACCAGCTTGCAATCCCACCAGCAATGAAGGAGTGTTCCTCTTTCTCCACAACCTCTCCAGCATGTGCTGTCACCTGAGTCGTTTATCCTAGCCATTCTGACTGGTGTGAGGTGGAATCTCAGGATTGTTTTGATTTGGATTTCCCTGATGACTAAGGATGTTGAACTTTTCTTTAGGTGCTTCTCAGCCATTCCATATTCGTCAGTTGAGAATTCTTTGTTTAGCTCTGTACCCCATTTTTTAATAGGGTTATTTGGTTCTCTGGAGTCTTACTTCTGAGTTCTTTGTATATATTGGATATTAGCCCTCTATCAGATATAGGATTGGTAAAGATCTTTTCCCAATTTGTTGGTTGCCATTTTGTCCTATTGACAGTATGTTTTACCTTACAGAAGCTTTGTAATTTTATGAGGTCCCATTTGTCAATTCTTGATCTTAGAGCATAAGCTATTGGTGTTCCATTCAGGAAATTTTTCCCTGTGCCCATGTGTTCGAGGCTCTTCTCCACTTTCTTCTCTATTAGTTTCATTGTATCTGGTTTTATGTGGAGGTCCTTGATCCACTTGGATTTGAGCTTTGTACAAGGAGATAGGAATGGATCGATTTGCATTCTTCTACATGCTGACCTCCAGTTGAGTCAGCACCATTTGTTGAAAATGCTGTATTTTTTCCACTAGATGGTTTTAGCTCCTTTGTCAAAGATCAAGTGACCATAGGTGTGTGGATTCATTTCTGGGTCTTCAATCCTATTCTATTGTTCCACCTGCCTGTCACTATACCAATACCATGCAGTTTTTATCACAATAGCTCTGTAGTACAGCTTAAGGTCCGGGATGGTGATTCCACTGGAGGTTCTTTTATTGTTGAGAATAGTTTTCGCTACCCTAGGTTTTTTGTTATTTCAGATGAATTTGCAAATTGTTCTTTCTAAGTTTGTGAAGAATTGAGTTAGAATTTTGATGGGGATTGCATTGAATCTGTAGATTGCTTTCGGCAAAATGGCCATTTTTACTATATTAATCCTGCCAATCCACGAGCATGGGAGATCTTTCCATCCTCTGTGATCTTCTTCAATTTCCTTCTTCAGAGAGTTGAAGTTCTTGTCAAACAGATCTTTTACTTGCTTAGTTAGAGTCACATCAAGGTATTTATTTGCTGATGATATAATAGTATACTTAAGTGACCCTAAAAATCCCACCAGAGAGCTCCTAAACCTGATAAACAACTTCAGCAAAGTAGCTGGATATAAAATTAACTCAAGCAAACCAATGGCCTTTCTCTATACAAAGGATAAACAGGCTGAGAAAGAAATTAGGGAAACAACACCCTTCACAATAGTCACAAATAATGTAAAAGCCTTTTTCAAAAAGCATCAACTATTATTTATTGACATGTATATATATTATCCAGAGTCTTTCAGTTCAAACTCTTTGGACAATTAAAAGTTATATCCATGGAAAAATCATAAATAAATAAAATTGTCTATTCTTTAACCTTTTTCTTTTCCAAGCATCTATGTTCATTGTATAGTTGTATGGCTCAGAAGACCATTTCCATTTGAGGACATCATGCTCTTTGGTCAAGTTCATGACCCCAGCCCCATGCTCCCCTTTCTTCAGTTTCTTATACAATTCTCAGATTCTGTTTTTAATTTTTTTAGTTTAGTTTTTGAGATTTTAATATAGTTACACCTACCTCTTCCGTTTCCTTCCTTCAAACCCTGACATATGCCCCTCCCTACTCTCCACGAAATTAATGGTGTCTGTTTACATCAATTGGTATTGAATATATACATGTATTTTTGTATACATTGATATTCTTAAATATAAACTGCTGTGTGCATATGATGTTACATTAGTGTAGATATTCAGGCTTTACCATTTGGTACTTGACAACCACTTGTGCACTCGCCTGGGGAGGACCTCTCTCATATCCTCACCTTTACTCAGTTGCTTGTAATACTTCTATCTATATTTTTTCTTTTTAAGATATGAGCTTCAGTAATCCAAAATTATTCAGTAATGTCTTAATTATATGGTTCCAGCTACAACATAATGAAGATACACCGGCAAAACTACATTTATATAAACATTTTTTTCACAGACTGTTTTTTTTTTTATTAAATTTAATCTTTTTTACTTATTTACATCCCACTCACTGCCCCTCTCCTGTTCACCCCTCTAGCAACCCTTCCCCCATTGCCCCTTCCCTTCTGCTCTGAGCAGGTGGGACCCCCTGGGTATTCCCTGACCCTGGCACTTCAAGTCTTTTCTCTTTCTCTCCCACTGAGGCCAGACAAAGCAGCCCAGCTAGAAGAATGTAGCCCATGGACAGGCAACTGCTTCTGAGATAGCTCCACAGACTTACTTTCTTTTTCTTTTTTTTTTTTTTTGGTGAAGAACACTTTAATAGACAAGTATTTAATTTGAAAAAATATTTAACTATGTAACTTTATCTTGTAGGTTTTCCAGAAATATTCATAGTATATATTCACAGCACTATTATTCCACAGGCTTCTTTACAGAGGGATTGGTAAAAAAAAAAAATAAATAACACAAATAATATTCAAATATATTCCTTATGTTTGTTTCCAACTGACACCTAACTGTTGCCAACATTCTTTTTAGATTTTTTTTTATTGCATCTTATTTACGTTGTGTAGACATGGGGCTGGGATTATACATTGTCAAGATGTCTATGAGAGGTCAGAGAACAGCTTGCAGGTGTAGGTTTTGTCCTTTTCCCATGTGGGTCCTAAAAATACAACTCAGCTCGTTAGGCATGGAAGCAGGTGCCTCTACCCACTCAGATATCTTGGTGGTCCTAGAAAAAAAATTTAAGGAAAATATAAGGCAGCCAAGTAGACACATAGGCAGTCTTTCTTCTTTAGAATGCCTATGTATAATGCATATCGTAATTTAGCACTCATGTGTCCTGATCTCAATACCAAACGTCTCAAAATTTAATAAAGTATGTATTAATCCAGATAAGTCTTGCTTTTTTAAGAATTTGGGATTGTTTATTTGCAATAATAAGATTTATCCTATGTGGTTATTTATTTATTTATTTATTTATTTATTTACTTACTTATTGAGACAGGGTCTCTCTGTGTAGCCCTGGCTGTCCTGGAACTCACTCTGTAGACCAAGTTGGCTTTGAACTCAGAAATCCTCCTGCCTCTGCTTCCCAAGTGCTGAGATTAAAGGTGCCCCACCACAGTCTAGTTCTGTGTAGTTCTTAATAGACAATATTGTAAATGAAAAAACCATTTTGGCAAATTGTAACATTTATAATATGTTATATTCCATAGTTATGGCTACTTAATTTAGAAACTATGGTTTGTTTATGTATTAAACATTAAAAAAATATGGTGTAATGAATGACATATTTACCAAGAATCCTTTGTAGGTAAATATTATTGATTATGAAAATCTTATTTTCCTTAGTTCTGTTTTTTTTATTAATTAACTTATTTATTCACTTTACATCTGATCTACACCTTCTTCTTTCTCCTCTGAGTCCTTCTCATTCACCTCCTCTCCCCCTATCCTCCCTTCCTCCCCTTCTCCTCAGAGAAGGGAAGCTGAGCATGTTTTTATTCAATTACTTGATTTCATGAAGAAACCTCAGTGAAATTTTGTATACTATTTTATTTTTTAACATTACTAATTATAAATTATACATTTTAGGGATTCCCTTAAATCAGTTTTCACCAGCTTTTAGAAAGCATAATTTACACACACACACACACACACACACACACACACACACGACTCACACATGTATGCACACATACACATAGTGAAATGCTTCAAAAGACACTATGGAAGTCTAACAGCAGTCCTGTCGCAGGTAAGACAGTACTTCCCCAAGTGCTCTGCTGGCCACAGCAGCTCACATGGTACAGCGGACTGCAAGGAGGTTGGCTGAGCTTCTGCTGTAAAGAAAACCAAATTCTGCTGCCTGAAAGCATCCACACTGTTACTCCATTCACTTCACACAGCTAATATCTACTCATACCTACTCTAGAGGAAATTGGTTAGGAAAAAAAAGTAGAAGGAAAAATACTATATACTCCAGAGATTAGGGTATTCAGAATTCTGCAACAAAAGAAGCATAGGCTTTATTTACAGATAAAAGAACTAGTTATGTAAATAAAGAAAATATCTAATATAAAAAAAAGGACTATGGAGAAAGGAGTGGATTGATATTGGAAAAATATCA
>JADRCD010225809.1:3150-15903 GCA_019843815.1 Montemys delectorum
CTTTCTTTCTTTCTTTCTTTCTTTCTTTCTTTCTTTCTTTCTTTCTTTCTTTCTTTCTTTCTTTCTTTCTTTTTCTTTCAGTATAATATAGAATTTATTTAGGGCATGGGGAGGGGTGTTAAGGGTGGCAGAGGCAGAGAAAGGCAGAGAGAGTAGAGAAGTAGGAGCTGCCCATGACCACATAGAGAGAGGGGGAAGGGAATGGGGAGAAAGGGGGAACAAAGGAGCAAAAGGCAAGGGAGAGACGAAGTAAGAGCAGGAAAGCTTTTCTTATCTAGTCACTGATTCCTAAGAAACCTCATTGCTTTATGAGGTTATATGCATATTGCCTATGACTTTACTGAGACAGGTTGCAATGTAGATATTTGTCATTTTTAAAAGCATTATCCTTTAAAGGCATTCACGTAAAAATTACAGACATGTTACCATACTTTTTTCAATGCAGTGAAGAGGAATTTCAAAAACTTTCCTTCAACAGATTCCTTTAAATGAATAAAGCCAGAAGAAGTATCCTTGTGACCCTCATACAAAAATCTAAGAGACAAATTCACATACATCTTGGATGCATCACCTTCACAAAGCCACTCTGATGCTGTTGAGTGGAAATGCCAGATCTGATGCTAATATGAAATGTTTTTCTTTGATTAATAAGTCCATGTACACATCACTCCCTTTTGTTTTGTTTGTGAGACTGAGTTTCATGTAACCCTATCTAGCCTCTATTTCTCCATTTAGCCAAGAATGGTCTTGAACTCCTGCCTCTAGCTCCTAAGTGCCAAGATCATAGATGCTTTTCACCAAGCTTGGTTTTCTATGGCTCTTTGGATGAAAGTACTGATTGTATGTTATCACTACTAGAGTCAATTCCTTGGTAGGATCTGCTTCCAATTTGTCTTCATTTTCCTCCAACTCCTTAAGAGTGGTCTTCAACAAAGTAAAGGTGACATTATTCTCTCAAGTCTCCTGTACTCTATGAATTTGTTAGAGTAGGCAAATTTGATATCAGAAGTTTGCATGTAGAAACAATTCTTGTTAGAAACAAATGAAACATAAACTTCAAGTGGATTTATTAACTAATTCTTTGAGGCAAGATATTTCTTCAAAGCCCAAGATAGCTAGAACTTATTATTTAGGCCAGGTTGGCCTCAGGCTTCTGGTGATCACCCTATACTACTGAGTAGGAAAGAAGGTGTGGCATGATGGATTCCACATACTCCACATAGAGAAATTTGAATTTTTGACTTGAGTCTGGTAAGATTTGGGGCAGAGAAAAAACAATGAATATAATAGTTTAGGAGAATTATGAGGAGATGTTCCTTATGTAAGTTATGAAAAGTTAGAGATCAGAGCCACCTGGTCAGGATGGGTGATTCACAGCAAAGATCTAAGCCTCATTAGATTTCCAGCATACCAGTAATTTTAAAGGCAGAAGGTGGACATTATTGTGCCAAGTCTTGATGAATTAAGAGAGAACAAAAGAAGAGAAAGGGATGTGAGGGATCGGGGAAAGGGAGAAAATCTTCTATGAATCTGGATATTTCCTCAGTCTAGAGTTGATCACCCTGATACAGTTTTAAAATCAAAGCAAGAATTCAGTTAAGTGGTTTACCTTCCTGTAAGGCATGGGGTCCTATCTGCAGACCACATGGTCGTTTGGAGGCCTGGAAGAATGAGAGCACAGACAAGTGTCTCACGATCCTAGCAACTTTAGCCATTAACAGAAAGAGAGCAAGGGAGTGCTTCAAGGGCAACTACACAGAAATCTCCTAAAATAGGGTCTGGGGAGATGGCTCAGTGTGTAGTATGCTTGCCACAGAAGCACAAGGATCCGAGTTTACTCCACAGAGCTCATGTACCAGGTGAGGAAGTACATGCTTATAACCCTAGCTCTGAGGAGGCAGAAGCTGACAGATTCCTTGGGCTTGCAAGCCTAGCTAAATCTGCAGGCTCAAGGTCAAGCAGAGACTCTAATTCAAGATACAAGGTGGACAACTCTTAAGGAATGAGACATTAGGTTGTCCTATGACCTTCATACAAATGTACATACACATGTTTATATCATGGACACCTGCATGAACACACACACGTCAAACTGGTTTTAATCCATGAAGAACAGTATTCAATGAGTGACAGGGCAGCCATTTTCCTTCAAGCTGTTCAGGTCTCATATATAGCTAAGGAAGCTGCCTGTTTGGACAATGGCCAAGAGGCCAAAATGTTCTTTAGAATAGGCAAACAATTTAGATGAGTAATGACTTAGCAGTTTATGAAAATATGGAAGACATTGACAGACTAATGGAATGAGGCATCCCAGATCTTCCTTGACTTTTCTTCCCATATACCCAAGGACTGCATAGCTACCCAACTCCTGCTTTAGTGGGCACATGGACATAGCAACTGACATCTTGAGTGTGACAGGATATTAACTGAATTCAGAACCACCTCACATAGCATCCAGAGAGAACTGACATTACTGATCGGGAGGAAGCCTAGAGAGTTCTTATCAAGTTTCTGAAGGGTTATCAGGTGTAAGTTGAATCAGCCTTGTTCTCTTCATGATCCCTCTAGAGAGTAGACCTAACATTGATGAGGAGAATAGGCAGATTGTAGGACAGGCTCTCAGGGTTATATAATTTTCCAGCAGTCAGAGATGGGTATCAGTAAATTAGAGTGACTTGTGAGATGGTGAGCTTCCTACACAAAATGTGCTCCTGTCCAGATCAAATGGACACTTGCTGGGAATGATGGCAATTTGAGGGGATGTTACCTGATAGTCCTGAGATTTTGCAAATAGTAACATTATGTAATTTCAAGGTCTCAAGAAGGGGAGGATGGAAGAGAACATTGGAACCTTCTAGAAGGACACACACATATACACACACACACAAACACACACACACACATACACACACACACAGAGATAGAGAAAAAGAGAGAGAGAGAGAGAGAGAGAGAGAGAGAGAGAGAGAGAGAGAGAGAGAGAGAGAGAGAGAGAGGGAGAGGGAGAGAGAGAGAGAACAATGAGGAAGAAAACCTAGGAGCTGTTGTCCAGCACTTCTTTTATCAGATATTAACGTTTTATATGTGTGTTTTTACCTGTGTGCAAACATGCATGCAGATGCATGTACATTAGTGTGAATGACCATATGGAAGCCAGAGGTTGATGTGTGTCTTCTTCAATTGCTCTCTACATTCCTCTCCCTCCTTCCCTCCTGTGTTCCCCTCATTCCTCCTTCTCCCAAGACAGGCTTTCTGACTGAATGGGTAGTCTACCTAGCTGGCAATGCTAGATATCCCGAGATCCTGTCCAACACTGGGACTACAGGCACATGACATTGTATTTGGATTTTACATGTGTCCTGGGGATCGGAATTTGGGTCCTTCTGCTTCTGCAGCAAGTACTTTACCAACTGAATTATCTCTCCAGCTGCCAGATATCACCTTTTTAAAAATGAAATTATTAATTAAAAATCTGAAGGTACAGGAACACAGGATTCATTTTTCTTCTAGAGAGAAGAAAACTCAGCTCTTCTAAATAACCAGAAGTTGGAAATAGGATAAAGGAAAACAGAGGTGAAGCCCTATTCTCCTGCATCTTTCTATACTTGATCATAGCCAAAAGGCCAAGAAGCGATTTTCCTGCTCCTTCCTGAGGCTCTTCTCCACTGTTCTTGTTGTCCTCTAGTTAATGAGTAGAAAGGTTCCCCCTCCGCCCCGATATTTTCTTTATTTACATTTCAAATAATATCTCCTCTCCTGGTTACCCATCTGAAAACAAAAACAAAAACAAAAACAAAAACAGAAACAAAAATAAAACCAAAACAAAAAAACAAACCCTGGTTCCTCCTCCGCCTCCTATTCACCAACCCATCCTGGCATTCCCCTACACTGGGGCATAAACCTTCACAGGACCAAGGGCCTCTCCTCCCATTGATGACTGACTAGGCCATACTCTGATATACATATGTTGCTGGAGCCATAAGTTTCACCACGTGCATTCTTTGGTTGATGGTTTAGTCCCTGGGAGCTCTGAGGGTACTAGTTAGTTCATATTGTTGTGTGTCCTAAGGGTTGCAAACCCTTCAGCTCCTTGAGTCCTTTCTATAGCTCTGTCATTGGGGATTCTGTGCTCAGTCCAATGGATGGTTGTGAGTCTCTACTTCTGTATTAGTCAGGCACTATCAGAGCTTCTCAGGAGACAGCTATATCAGGCTCCTGTCAGCCAGCACTTGCTGACATCCACAATAGTGTCTGGGTTTTATGACTGAGTATGGAAAGGATTCCCAGGTGAAGCAGACAATTTTCTAGACAGATACCAGGTACCAAAGTTAAATTAAGATCAGATAAATGATCTAAACAGTCCCATATCCGCTAATGAAATAGAAAGAGTCATTAATAATCTCCCAACCAAAAAAAAAGCCCTGAACCAGATGGGTTTAGTGCAGAGTTTTATTAGACCTTCAAAGAAGACCTAATACCAATACTCATCACACTGTTCCACAAAATAGAAACAGAAGGTACTCTGCCCAATTCATTCTATGAAGGTACAATTACTCTGATAACTAAATCACACAAAGACCTAACAAAGACAGAAAGCTTCAGACCAATTTCCCTTATGATAATCGATGCAAAAATACTCAATAAAATTCTTGCAAACTGAATTCAAGAACACATCAAAATAATCATCCATCATGATCAAGTAGGCTTCATCCCAGGGATTCAGGGATGGTTCAATATATGGAAATCCATCAATGTAAATCACTACATAAACAAACTCAAAGAAAAAAATCATATGATCACCTCATTGGATGCTGAGAAAGCATTTGACAAAATCCAACACCCCTTCATAATAAAAGTCTTGGAAAGATCAGGAATTCAAGGCCCATACCTAAACATAGTAAAAGCAGTATACAACAAACCAGTAGCCAACATCAAACTAAATGGAGAGAAACTTGAAGCAATCTCACTTAAATCAGGGACTAGACAAGGCTGCCCACTCTCTCCCTATTTATTCCATATTGTACTTGAAGTCCTAGCCAGAGTAATTAGACAACAAAAGGAGATCAAAGGGATACAAATTGGAAAGGAAGAAGTCAAATTATCATTATTTGCTGATGATATGATAACATACTTAAGTGACCCCAAAAATTCCACCAGAGCTCCTAGACCTGATAAACAACTTCAGTAAAGTAGCTGGATATAAAATTAACTCAAGCAAATCAGTGGCCTTCCTCTACACAAAGGATAAACAGGGTGAGAAAGAAATTAGGGAAACAACACCCTTCACAATAGTCACAAATAATATGAAATACCTTGGTGTGACTCTAAATAAGCAAGTAAAATATTTGTATGACAAGAACTTCAAGTCTCTGAAGAAGGAAATCGAAGATCTCAGAAGATAGAAAGATCTCCCATGCTCATGGATTGACAGGATTAATATAGTAAAAATGACCATCTTACCAAAAGCAATCCTTGTGTCATCTAAGTAGATCTGATTCAGACTTTAAAGCTATGAAGAGAAGTAAAAAAAGTGATTCTTCCCAATTTGAAGCAATCTGCTCATAATTACATAGCAATGTCCAGGACAGTCCTCACTGCATCCATAATGCCCATCATGGTGCTTGGCTTTACATAATTACCTCTAATGTCTGTCTTCTAAGAACACACACGAAAACTTGGTGTGTCATTTATTTCTTAGCATTTTTTAATGCTTTCCCACCCCACTTGTAAATATTCCTGCAGTTCTGAATGCAAGAAGACAGAAAGAGACATCAAATTTAGTCACTTTCTTCTACTTTCTGGGGTACTGGTTTTCACTCACTTCCCATGAAGGCCACGGTTTATGTATGATATATGCATAAAGGGAATAATTCAGAGATAAGTACTATTTCTTATTCTATTCCATTTTTTTAAATTTTAAAAAGATGTGTGTGTGTGTGTGTGTGTGTGTGTGTGTGTGTGTGTGTGCGTGTGTGTGTGTGTATACATGTGTATTTTTTCTGTGTAATGTAAGTGCCAGGGGTCATTGGTGGAAGTCAGAGGAAAATTGCAGAAGGCAGATTTCTTTTTTTTTCAATATCTACATCTTAGGAATCAAACTCAAGTCATTGGCAACAAGTGCATTTATCCATGGAACCATCTCATTAATTTTCAGGCTAAGGCTGGGATGTGGCTTCTGTGGGCACATGTCCACGGGCTAGCTTTTATACAGTCTCTCTAAGAATATTTTCATCAGAGGGTGGAGAAATCCTATGAAGGCCATGATGGAATGAGTATGGCTTTGCCCCATGGGCACAGAGCCATGGGAGTGGAGTTCACCTCAGTCTTGTGCAAACTCTCATTGTCTTTGAACTCCCCCAGTTTCTCTCTCTTCCATTCCACTGGACTCTGTCCTTCAGATGCATTCTCTACAGTCCAAACCAATCCCCTTTTGCTCGAACTTGTTTGTTTAGGCTCAGGTTCTTTCCAATCATTGGCTCCAGTGCTTTCCCTTCAGAAATGCGCTCGTAAGTGGCAGTCACATTGGGATAGCTGATGCTTGGTGGCTTTCTTTCCCCTCTATGTTACTGGTTTGTGCAGCAATATATTGTTCAACAGTGAAGAAAAGAACTAAATCTCATAAAATTGAGAGCTAGAATAAAAGAGATATCTTCATTTTCTTCTTCATACATTTATTACTGTGCTGGTAAAGTATGTAACTGGCACTGAATATGTGCATTGAAGACAATTTACATTACTTGTTGGTGCTCTTCTATAGACTCCCTATACATTTCCCTTCTGTTAATTGTACTTTTCCTATGGAAAGTTAACGTGCTTCCATAATTTTCATTTTCCTCCAACCATCTCTCTTTTTCTTCTTCCCTTCCTTCCTTTGTTTTTGGTTGTTTTTGTTTCTTTTATTTGTTTATTTTAACCTTGAGATAAGGTCTTGTCATTGCCCACCCTGGCCTTGCTGAGATCACAACTGTGTGTCCCTACATTGATCTGTCCCATAGCTCTCATCTTAAAGACAAGGAAACGGCACCCACAGGGAATATCTTACCTTTTAGTCACCCAGGAGGAAAAAAAATGACAGGTGGGAGATACGTTCTAGAGAATTCGTACTACCTTAGTATCTACTCCTCACCCAAGTCAGCTAGCTGTCAATCCAATGACAGCTTACATTTGAGAGCAGTCGATAGTTTACAAGAATCACTGCACTTGTGTTTTTGATGAGGGGTTTCCTTGTATGCCAAAGGGCAGGTGTCACCTCTATTTCAGTGACACAGAAGCTAGAATTTAGGGAGGGTAAGATCCAGCCCAAGCCTATGCCCTGGCAAGCAGCCAACATGTCTCGCTTCAAGTCTAAACTTGTACTTTCTCATACATTTCTTTTTTTTTTTTTTTTAATCTATCGGATCTTATGCTCTCTCCTGGCGCACAGACATACACACAGACAAGACATCCATATCCATAAAATATATGGGTAAATCTTTAAAAAGAAAAGCTTGTAGAGACAAGATCTGGAAGCGGGGCTGGAGATCAGTGGCAGGTCACTTGCCTAGCATGTGCAAAGCCATGGGCTTAAAACTTAGTCTCATGGGATGAGATCTGGACACAGTGCAGTATACATTTGTGGTCCCAGCTATGCATGTCCCTGGCAGGTGGATGGAAGAGCGTGAGGCCAATGTGGACAACATAGGAAGATCCCATCTCATACGTTTCTTGACAAAGGCTTGTGTCTTCTCTGCATTGTGAACAATGATGTGGGGGGATGTGTTGGAAATGCTTACCAGGTATACAAGGATGCTGACAGAAACAAGCCATTTCATTAAAAGATACAAATGTTTTCTTCAGGGACACGGCACAGCCATTGCAAATATCATCTGGTAGCAGCTCCTCTAGGCCTGTATGAGACTAAGCCTAGCAACAATCAATCATGGATCAAAGCCAATCATGTGGCCATATCCCTCCCTGTTGTGCTTTTGGATTCTGGGAAGAGGGACAACCATGCCCTTTGTTGTGTACCACATGGTTAGCCCACCAGGTTCCAACTGTTATGACCAAACCTGTGACCACACTAACAGAAGGCCACAAACACACAAAAGCAGAAGACCACAAAACCACACAATGCAAATAAAAGAGATGTGGGTAAAGGACATGGGGAGGGGGAGGGGATGGCACGTGCAGGGGAGATTAGAGGGAGTAGGGGGTGATAGTGGGGATGACACTGGGGGGATGACAGTAAACAGAAGCACCACATCTATGAATGAGTTCCTCAGAATAAGTTGATTAACCAGAAGGTAGATAATGATGAAAGGAATCAAAATAAATGACTTTGAAATGGTCAGGATAAATGCTTCAAATATTCTCTAGTATGTTCCTCATGCCGGTGAGGTTAAATAGCAGACTGAAAATCAAATTTAAAATCTAATTATGGAATAGCAAAAAATAAAATATTTTGAAGATAATGAAAAGAATTTATCCTTTATAAGTTTTTCTTTTTTTTTTTTTTTAAGTTTTGTGTATGTGTATCTGTGTGAGTGTATGTCTTTCATTTGTTCCCGAATGTGTGTGTGTGTGTGTGTGTGTGTGTGTGTGTGTGTGTTTGTGTGTATGCATGTGCATCTGCAGAGGCCAGAAAAGGGTGTTGGGTTCCTGAGAGCTAAAGTTACAGGTGGTAGTGAGCAGATAGGAGCTAAACTTGGTTCCCCTGGAAGAGAAGCATGTGTTCTTAACTGTAAGCCAATTTTCCAATCCCCTTTTCCTTCTTTAAAGAATAGTTTAAAGTGAATTTTCTCCCTCCCATTTCCTTCCTTCAAACTTTACTCTGATAGAAAGAGCAAGCTCCTGTCAGTATAGTAAAGATTCTTGCCGCACAAAATTACACTCTTGATTCCAGAGCCTGTCCCATCAGCTCCAGCTCCATTGCTGCTCAAGAATACTGTAGTGAGTCTCAAGTAGAGTAATTCAGGCTAACGACCGACCGACACCTCAAGAGCCGCTGCATTTCTCATGAAAGGGAAGCAAAAATAAACACTCAAGTCACTACAGGGTGGCAGGGGAGGAACCCATTTTCCTCCATCCTGACATTTTACACATTGCTGCTTTGTCAGGGCTTTGCAGCATAAGATACTACACAAAAATAACAATGACTGGGGTGGTAAGATACTAAAAATGTCATGTAGAAAACACAGGAAATAAAAAAATTAATAACTAGAGAGGCTGAAATACCAGGATTTCTGTGTCCTGGAACACAGTGGGGTATGGAGTGAGATCTTTATCTGAAAACAAAAACCAAAAAAACAAGAACCCCAACCAAACCAGAGGGCCTTTTTTCCCCATGATAAAAATGGATTTCTTTTTAGTGTAGAAATCATAAGGTTTAATATGGTTTTACATCAGTACCCTAGTGAATCTTGCTCATATGCCCCCATGCATTCCCCTCCATGTCCCACCTCATCCTTCTTCCTAGTCCTGCCAAATAGTCTCCCCTTCTGCTTTTGTCACACAGGTACATGCCACTTGAGAGAAAATATATTTGTCTCTTCTATATCCCACTCTCTCTTGTTCTGTCTCTCTTTCCTTCAGACTTCATTCTTTCTATTCACAACTCCCTTTCTCTGAATCTAAGTTTTAAAATCTAATTTTTAGTTTTAGATCTATTCATACTTACTATTCTATTCTTCTGTTCTGCAGCATAAATAATAGCACACCAATATATACTTCTACAAATATGTATATATATATGTATATATATATACACACACATATATATATTATTAACAATGTAGTGTGAGAGAGGAAATAGATCCAGATTAGTGTGGTAATTTTAGGGTTTAATAGTTAAGCTAAAATACAAACTAAAATACAAAATGGTGACTCAGAATTTTTACTTCATTTCCATTTCACATGCTCATTAATGTGCAAGAGACTGGAATATCTTAATCCCTTTGATTTTAAGGCCCAGATTCTTGGGGGTAAAAAAAGAAATAAAAATATTTTTAAGTGAGAGGTAAGAAAAAGACAGACATTCGAGCCTTGTGGAGGCCAAAGGAGAAGGATTACCAATTTGAGGTCATCCCAGGCTACATACAGAGATGTTGGAGAAAGAAAAGGAGACAGAGATGGGGAGGAAGGAGGGGAGAAGGGGAGGAAGAAAGAGAGAGAGGAAGAAAGAGAGGTAGAGAGGGAAAAAGAGAGAGGAGGGAGAGGAAAAGGGGAGAGGCAGAGAGAGATTGTTCTAACACCAACCAGCAAAAATATAATAGCTCAGCATGATGTGGCTAAAGCCACATTCCGTAAGCACTTTTACCCAGTGGTGACATGGACCTTTCCCTATTTGAGGCCACATGCCTCAAATTAAGAAGTAATTAAGAAGTGGTCCAGAGAGGTGGTTCGGGGGTAAACTGTTTGGTGTGCGAGCATGAGGACCGGAGTTTAGATCCTCAGAGCCCATGAAAATGAACAGTGTGATACATAAAAGCTTATAGAGATGGCAAAGAGAGACTAGAGAATCCTGAGAGGCTCAAGGGTCTGCTTGCCTGAGAGACACAGCAGTGAGCAACAAGAGGCCCTGCCTCAAACAAGACAGAAGTCAGGTTCCACACCCCACAGTAGAGGTTGTTTTCTTACCTCTACATGTGTTACATAGCATGTATGCACCTGTAGTGACACACACACACACACACACACACACACACACACACACACACACACAGAATCAGAGAGAGACAGAGAGACAGAGACAGAGATGGAGAGATAGTTAGTTTTAAAAAGTGTGCTAACATGTCAGAGTCTCTGCTTCCAAGAAGGCCTGCTGCTATGCTGCAAAGTCACAGGGCCTGAGATTGATTTCCAGAACCCATGTCTGGTGGCTCACAACCATCTCTAGCTCCAGCTCCAGGAGATCCAATGTCCTCTGCTAGACTCCACAGGCACCTGAGTGCTAGAGACATTTTTTTTTTCATTTACTCATGCCCACGTGTACGCATAAATCAACATGAAAATAAACCCTCAAGCAACAAAGCACATAACCCTTAGCAGTTTCCAGGGTTCGCAAATCCTGGTCCTGGCATTCCTCCCAGGTTTGCAGATGAGAGCCAGATGCTCTCCCCATACTGTCCCCACTTCTCTGTAGAAATCCCCAGTCTTTGATTCAACCCCTACCTCGGCGCCTACTACTCATTTCGGTCTTTCATTTGGGGCATTCACTGGTTTGAGAATGATATTGATTGAGCAGCTGGTGGGGTGCGTGTGTGTGTGTGTGTGTGTGTGTGTGTGTGCGTGTGTGTGTGTGTGTGTGTTTGCACAGATGAACAATGCATCTTAAACAGCAATGAGACTCTGGAAGCATGGCTTGGGTGAAGTCTGTGTCCTCAAGTGATCTTCCAGAAAGCTGTATCCCTATGGTGCCCTTCAGCTCACATTGTATGTCACTGAAGGAAGGCCACAGGCCACTAAATCTTTAGTTCTCAATCATCCCTCAGTATTTATAAAGCTTTCCATCTTTTCTCCTTTGATGGTTCTGGTAGTAGAACCCAATACCTGATACATGCTAGGCAAATACTCTAACATTGAGCCATATCCGTAGCCCCACCCCTTTAAAATATTTATTTAATTTAATTTTATTTTATATATTTTTTGTGTGTATAAACACACACCAGGCTTTGTGCATGTGGATGCAAGTGTCTGTGGTGGCCCAAGGTGTCAGAATTCCTGAAGCTAAAGTCAAAAGTGATTGTGAGCTCCCAAATGTGTGCTGGAAACTGGACTTGGGTTCTTTGCAAGAGCAATAGACACTTTTTTCTACTGAGGAATCTCTCCAGCCTGACTAAAACCACTATTTAAATGTGTTATTTTGAGAAGGTCTCAGCAAATTGCCCAGGCTGGCCTTGAACTTCATCTGTGGTCTCAGCAGGTCTTGAATTCATAATCCTGATTCCAGCTTCTGTAGGTGGGATTATAGGTCTGCGTCACCCTGTTTAGCTAGTTTTCAGTTTTCTGATTATTATTTATTATATGTAACTACATTGTATCTGTCTTCAGACACACCAGAAGAGGGCATTAGACCTCATTACAGATGATTGTGAGCCACCATGTGGTTGCTGGAATTTAAACTCAGGGCCTCTGGAAGAGCAGTCATCATTAACCGCTGAGCCATTTCTCCAGCCCCATTGTTTTAGCTTTTAAAAACTCCACAGATACAGTATGATCTGAGAACTGACCATCATATATGCAATGGCAAGCTCATTGCATACCAAAGCACCGTGAACCATAATATATTTATTGCTAGGTATAAAGGGACTGAAAAATTATCTTCCTGAAATACAACTTTGGATCATTCTCATACTGTGAGAGGTTAGCCTATCCTTTATTCACATTAGTAAAATAGGTCCTATCAGGCATGGAGTGGAAGAGAACCCTGCAAGGTTATCAGCTAACCAATGCAGACATAAGGGTATTTATTCTTTATGGATTACAAGACCCAAATATCCTATTTGCATGTAATGAGAAACAATGTGGGTATGGGCTAACCTCATATTGTTCTCTCTGTTCCTGATTTCCACAGAGCTAATTATAAGAAAAGCCCAGCCGGGCAGTGGTGGTGCACATCTTTAATCCCAGTACTTGGAAGGCAGAGGCAGGTGGATTTCTGAGTTCGAGGCCAGCCTGGTCTATAGGGTGAGTTCCAGGACAGCCAGGGCTACACAGAGAAACCCTGTCTTGGAAAGAAAGAAAGAGAGAGAGAGAGAGAGAGAGAGAGAGAGAGAG
>JADRCD010225810.1:0-11282 GCA_019843815.1 Montemys delectorum
CCCAACACTGTTAATGATATTCTGCTATACTGGCACACATGAGCCTAGTGTAACTGCCATCTGAGAGGCTTCACCTAGCAAGTGACGAAAACAGATGCAGAGTCCCACAGTCAAACAGTAGGTTTAGCTTGGGGAATCCTGTTTTGGAGGGGAAGGAAGGATTGTAGGAGCCAGAGGGGTCAAGGATACCACAAGAAAAACCTACAAAATCAACCAATCTGAGCCCATACGGACTGAACAGCCAGCCAGAGAGCACATAGGAAACTGACTTAATCCCTCTGCACATATGTAACAGTTGTGTAGCTTGCTCTCACAACTGTTCATGCAGGGCTCCTAACAGCAGAAACAGGAGCTGTCTCTGACACTGTTGCCAGCCTTTGGGACCCTTTCCCCCGACTGGGCTGCCTCTTCTAGCCTCAATAGGAGAAGATGCACCTAGACTTACTGCAACTTGACTGAGACCTCGTCTTTTCTGAAGATACAGGGAAGAGGAAAGGAGGGGATAGGGGAGGAGTGGGAGGAGAGGAGGGAAGAGAAACTATAGTCAAGATTTAAAGTAAATAAATAAATAAGTTTTAAAACAAAAGGGGGTACTGGAGAGATGGCTCAGCAGTTATGAGCACTGACTGCTCTTCCAAAGGTTCTGAGTTCAATTCCCAGCAACCACATGGTGGCTCACAACCATCTGTAATGGGATCTGATGCCCTCTTCTGGTGTGTCTGAAGACAGCTGCAGTATACTCATAAATAAAAAAAATAAATCTTTAAAAAAAAAATTGAACCCATCTTCACACTTACAGCGAATAAATGAGTTGAGATGAAAAATAATAGTATCAACCTACTTTTGAAAGTTTCTTCTTCTACCCTTACTACTGAGCTGTTTCAAGCAGGTGATA
This sequence comes from Montemys delectorum, assembly GCA_019843815.1. Lineage (NCBI taxonomy): Eukaryota > Metazoa > Chordata > Mammalia > Rodentia > Muridae > Montemys > Montemys delectorum. The sequence continues at coordinate 896 of JADRCD010225810.1, forward strand.
AATCCCACCCTTTATCCTACCTTGATAGGAACAGAAGGAGACGATACAGCTCTTATGCACTTTCTCCTGGGATTGTCTTCTCAGGGCACAGGAGTCTCTGTAAGAGAGTCAAGAGTGTTTATATTCAGTAAGTCATCACTGTGGACTCGTAATGTTCTCAAGCTTGCCCAGACTTAATCTCCCCAATACGTAATAAGGTAGGCTCTGCTTGGAATGACTATCATTTTACAAGTGAGGAGCCAAGACAATAACAAGTCTAAGTAACTTGTTCCAAATCAGACACCCAACACACATGCCCCCAAAGCCTGTGTTCCTAAACACTCAGTTGTCTCATCTCCAATACTTCAGTACAAGTCCAGCAGTGGGAGAAAAGAATCCTAGTAGGAGAGTCCTGAACAAGTCCTCCTTGTCCCAAGTTCACATGTTTGGCCCTGGATTTGTGATGTTCTGAATCGTTGAATTCAATGAGGATGCATGTATTTGGAGTTACCCACCATGCCTGCTTGACTGTCAACGACAAGCAAAACCTTTAATGCTCTTTTAAGACACTGTCCTTGATCCTGTCTCTTAAATGACTCTAAGATAGGAGAGAAGAGTAGGGTCCTTGTAATGGGAGATTATCTTATGGGAGGGGGCAGAACACAGGTGATATAAAAACAGGGAGAGCCATGCATGTAGTGTAGAGACATACTTGCAGGCAAAACACTCACACACTGAGAAAACAGGGAAGGGATTTCAGGGGCAGGGAGGTTTGAACACAGTAGGGTCGTAGGTAGATGAAGAAGAGGGAAGGTTAACCAAAGTAAAGGGTGTGTAAAAAAAAAAATCCATGTGGAAACGTACTACTTTGTAGGCAATGAAAAATCTAACTTAAAAACAAGAGGGATGAGGAGAGGAAGACGGAGAGAAAGAAGAAAAGGAGGAGGAGGAAGAAGAGGAAGAGGAAGGGGCAGGTCAAGGAGAAGTGAGATATCCTACAGGGGTTGGACAATACAGTTTTTAAATTCCATGGGTATTAATCAAAAATCCCAGTGTCAGATGTGGGGCGCCTCCCTGTGAGTTGTTAGTTCAGGGAAGCCCCCAAAGACTCCCAAAATAATACAAGCTCTTTGCCATTTCTCTTGGTTGCATTATTGCTGGAGACATCACACATTTTGGTTGCAATACACAGAAAATTTAAGTTGGAACTGAGTGGAAGTTTCCTCCTTGCTGGCTCGCTTTCGCAGTGCTGAAGGGCGCTACGCAGGCTGCTGGGGGGAAATAAGGCAATTCGGGGTCTGACTCAGCTATGAACCCTACACACTACAATAGCAACCCACAAGATGTGTCCACCATACAACAATGGCGTAGTTGTCATGAGGGTCACCAACTGTTCTCTGCTCTGTGGGAGAAAGTCCCCTTGTGGTACTATAAGCCCAGTCAAAGGGGTCTTAGGCCCTAGGAGAGAATTAATGACACCACGCCGCCACTAAATATTCTTTTGATACCCATAGACAAATGCTACTCTCAACTTTAATGAGAGAAGCTTTTCTTCGTAATGAATGGCAACGAATTAGGAGATCCAAAGAATAAGGTGATAGCCGAACATAGTGGCGCACGCCTTTAACCCCAGCACTCAGGAGGCAGAGGCAGGCGGATCTCTGTGAGTTCAAGGCCACCCTGTCTATATAGTGAGTTTCAGGACAGTTAGGGCTCTACAGAGAGATCTTTAAAATAATAATAAACATAATGTGACAGTTAAATGCTCAGCCTTAAGTAGGGCATCTATATCATTTCCTCCGGGGCTCAAGGAGCATTAAGGAAGCGGGGGAGAGAAGCATAGAAGGGTCAGAAAGTAGGCAGTAGGGCTTCTGGGCCTGACTCGGCCGTTCAATCATCGTTGCTGACTGGCTTCAGCTAGCTTTCGACAACAGTCTGCACAAGACTGGGCCTGCTGACAGTCAATCATAAGGTAAGGTAAGGGTGGGGAGGGGACAAGAGTGGGGGTGGGGCGGCAGAAGAGGACTCATAGGGACCTGCTCCTTTCTACTTGGTGGACCACTGGCTACTAAAAGGTTCTGTGGGAAAGGGTGATGTGAGGGTTTGAATAATAATGGCCCTCATAGGATCATAGATTCATAGGCTGGGTCACCAGGAAGTGGCACTATTAGGAAGTGTGGCCTTGTTGGGGTGGGTGTGGCCTTGTTGGGTGGGTGTGGCTTTGTTGGGGTAGGTGTGGCCTTGTTGGGGTAAGTGTGGCCTTGTTGGGGTGAGTGTGGCCTTGGTGGAGGAAGTTTATCACTGGTGGTGGGTTTTGAGGTTTCAAACCCTCAAGCCAAGCCCACCAGTCTCAGTCTCTCTCTCTCTCTCTCTCTCTCTCTCTCTCTCTCTCTCTCTCTCTTCTCTTTCTCTCCTTCCCTCTCTCTCTCTCCCCTTCCCTCCTGACTGCTAATCCAGATGTAGAACTCTCAGCTACCTCCCCAGCACATCTGCCCACACCCACCATGTTTCCCACCATGAACACAATGGACTAAACCTCTGACCCTGTAAGCCAGCCCAATGTTTTTCTTTATAAGAGTCGCCATGGTGTCTCTGCACAGCAAGAGAAACCCTAACTAAGGTAGACAGAGTCTTCAGCTGTGTACCCACAGTAGGGTTCAATATAGGCACAGATCACTCTGGTTAAGCTCAGCAGGTCACAAAATAAAGCAAAGGGACATGATGGGAGAAAAACAATTAGGAAGAGAAGAGAGGAAAGGGCAGTAGAAAAGAGAACAGATTATATATGTGTGTGAAATTGTTCAAGAACAAGCTTAATGAGGGTTTCCCAAGCAAAGCCAAGCTTATGCGGGGAGGGGGGGGGGGGTGCGTCTAGGCTAAGCCTAGACTGCTGACTTCACTTTCCATCTCTGCCAAGGGACATCCCAAAGCCACCACGGGATCAGCATCAATTCACTTCTGGAAGGAATTTTCATCTCCAAAGAAAGCCACCCCTACTATTACAAACTGCAGAGATGGGGCACCATGAGTGTGTGCTGTAGGCATCTTTAACAGTATCTTTGGGATTAAGCATTTGCCCCAAGAAAGCTGAGGTCACACCCTCATGCCAAACTCTCAATAACCTGGGGTGCCTTTGATAACCCTCCTAACTCAGACATGTGATTCTGGGGGAGCCCATTCTAGAGGTCCCCCCCCATTTTGGGCTCACTTAAAGAAATTTGAGCCCCCACAAATAAATTTCCTAGCCACGCTTACCGCCTGGCCTTGTTTCTTATTTCCTTGGAATTCTTGACTGACTCCGCTTTGTTCTCTCCTGTCGGGATTACAGAATGCTTCACTAGAAATGTTCAAGAGGAAAAACGAGGCCAAGCTTCATCTCACAAAGATTTCCCAACAAGATGATCCTGAACCTTCAAGGCTGGTCGCCTGGCTCCAACCTGTCCTCTGCACCACACCGCCCTCTCCTGGTCACACATGGAAACAGCCACTGGGAGGCATTTGATTTGTAGGAGTCTTGCCTAACAAAGGCTTCCTTGGAGACTGTTAAGTGTTGTCTCCAAGCTGTCTCTCTGCAGACTTCCCTCCCTCCTGTACTCCTTCTTGCATACTGGAACCCCACTTTCCCTCTCTGAAGTATGAGAAGATAAATGATGTTGGATGCTGATAAGAAAGAACACGGAAGTCAGGTTGGGTTGAGGGAGGACCTGCCCGTGCCTGAACCCTTAGCTAGTTGACCTCCCCTCTCCCCCCCCCCACCCCCCCCCCCCCCCCCGCCAACAACAGCGCAACAAGAAAACCCAAAGCTCTTTGATGTACAAAGCTGTGACATCACAGGCCTTAAAAGAGTCCCGCAAAGCTCAAAGCTTCCATTCCTCAATCCTTAGGGTAACAATTTCCGTGTAGTCGTCTCAGAAACTGTAAGGATAAAAAAACAAAAACAAAAACAAAAAAAAAAAAACCCCAAAACCCAAAAAAACGAAAAAACAAAAAACTCCAAGTGCCTTCAAGAAACCTAAGAGGTCGGTGAGAGTGGGCGGGAGCTATGGGACTCTAGAGGCCTCAAGTGGGCAGTTTCAAAACTCTAAACACAATCTTGCTGACCTATGGCCGGCAGGTCATTATTATTTTTTTTTAATTGCTTTGTATTTCCAGCTCCCTACACCTTGGCCAATTGTTAAGCTCTATTTACTGGGTCCTTTATTATGTCCCTAGTGAAGAGATTTAGAAAGTACTTCAAACCTTACACTAACGCCATCAAGTAAGTAGGTGTTGCCGGCTTGACGCCCACTTAAGTGTGGAGAACAAGCCACAGAATACAAGAAGTGTTCCCACCGGCAAACAGATTGGTAGGGGTATGGCTGGAGTTTGAACTCAGAACTCATTTCTTAACTACCAATACGGGGTACACAGGATAACCTTGCAGGCTTGGATCCTGGGTGCATTTAGGAAACAAATTTTTATCAAAGATAACCCATTCCGTGGACAATCCCCTGAGCTGTGCAACAAGTGTCCCACCCAGGGTGTGATATTTAACACATTCAAAATTTGGGAGGTTATCATCGAAGACTAATATCCCAATTTGGCTTACCTGATCTAAATGTCTCTCTGCCTGACCTTCCAGACTAAGTGGATCGGGGGAAGAAAGCTCCTTAGAGCCGATGTTCTAAAGATTCATAAGTACAGACCTCTTTATCATTAGGTTCCCAAAGGGAACTAATTAGAGGGTATGCATGTGTTGTAAAGGTGTTTATGTCACAGAAAAGTGCAGGTGTAGGTCTCTTCAAATAGTAGCCTCGGGGCTGTTTGTAATGGTGCCCCATCTGACGCCGGAGTTTAAATTATACCATTACTGTGATCCCAGGATCAAACACTAGATGGCGCCACATTCTCCCCTGCTGCTGAACCACTTATCTCCTAGCAGGAACAATTCAATAGCTTAAGTAGCCTTAGATTTTTTTTTTTTTTTCTGATGTATCCGTAGCATCCCAAGGTGAAGAGACTTTACTTCACAACAATAAGTAAGAGGGTGCTGTATGTCCGTCTCTGGTGGAAACGAAAGCCACTCAACCCCCCCCCCCCAATACGGCCAATCTCTACCCCTTCTCCTCTCCTCCCTAGCCCTCCTCCAACCCTCACCCCCCGAGTTCTTCAAATTCTCCTCCCCAGCCCTCCTCCATCCTCCCCAGCCCTCCATCCTTCCTGCCCAGTCCTACCCTCAGAAATCTCCCCAAGAATCAGGACAGGCAGGCTACAGAGTCAAGCTAAGTCAAGTCAGAGTTGGAGCTGAGAAAGACTGTGGAGCCCAGAAAGGGTGTGAGTTACCCAGAGCAGCACGGCCTGGCAGACCAGCCACCTCATCCAGTGTCCTCCATCCTGACCTTATAATTCTACGGTGGAACTCCCCTCCCCATGAGAGCCAACGAAGAAAATGAGAGGTTGGAAAGTTCTAAGTATCAGTGTCTCTAAGACTGACTCCATGAGAGCACACGTCCAAAGACAGGGGAAGCTGCACCCAATGCGCAACCATCAGTTTCCACAGAACATGACCAAGTACCCCAGCGCAGGTGGCTCTGCCCTCACCACAGGCCCATTGCCCAATGAGTCTCACTCAGGGTGTCAGGAACCAACATGCTCGCCTTGCGCAGCCCGAAGGAAGTGCCACACCTTTTGCAGCTGCTCTGATCCTTCACTTGCTGCCAGGCATTTCCAATCTTTACTTAGGCTGGCATGGGGCCAAGACAAGTAACCAGGGAGCAGGCATCAGACCCATTCTCCTGAACCAGTTGGTCTGGGCAGTTTGGGTGAACAACTTCCTCTCTCTGAGGCTATCTCCCCATCTGGGAAAAAAGGAGGTTTAAAATCGAGCCCCTTTAATCTTTACTGCGCAAGGCCTGTTTGTTGCATGGGCTATCGCTATCAGAATTATTCAAGTTGATTCATCATGATTACAGTCCCTCACGGACTAACGTTGAGTGGGTCATCCTAGGTTTCTGATCTACTCTCTACATATATATTACTCATGAGTTTTCTCTGTGCTTCTTCCCCTTAAGAAAGTGACTATAGGGCCAATTATCTTGACATGCAGCTGTACTCCTAGTACCAGTCTGAGGCAGGAGAGAATACTGTTAGTTCAAGGTGTGTGTGAGGCTACACACACACACCACACACCACACAAACACACACACACACACACACACACACACCATAACCACACACACACACACCACACACACACACACAAAACTGTTAACTGGGAAATTTCCCTCACATACAAAAAGGATCACGGAGATAATGAAGGACTGGAGAGATGGCTCAGCTGTTAGGGGCACTTGCTGCTCTTGCAGAGGACCCAGGTTCCATTGCCAGCACCTACGTTGGACAGGTCACAGCCATCCATAACTCCAGCTCCAGGGAATATGACATCTTATTCTGACCTCTGAAGGCACCCAGACGTGTGTCATATGCACACGGACACACGTACACGCATAGAGCTCTAAGTAAATATAAGTGTTCTTTGTTTAGGTTAGACATGGATGTCTGTGCTGACTGAATAGCACATAAGTGAGTAAACTCTTGCCTTCAATCTTCTGTTTTTATAATACAACATTGAGGGAGAAACTTGGTTTACCACTTACTACGACCAGGAAGTCTTCTGAACAAATTATTTAACCTCTTTGGAGTCTTCATCTGTCAAAAACAAAAAACAAACAAAAAAAACAAAACAGGGCAAGGTGGGTTGCTAAACACAGTGCCTTCCTGTGTGGCTGTTGTAAAGCCTTTAGAAGAACAACTGTGCATAGTGAGTACTCAGGAAGTATTAGTTACTTAGTACTCCTCCTGGAACCAAGCATGGTGACTTTTCTGCAGATACAGAGATGAAAGACCCAAACATGGAGGGTGCCGTTCAGCAATGAAACAGCCATGCGAGCCATTGTAACGCAGAGGGAAGAGGCTTTCTGACCAGCAGCCTGGAGTGTGGGATCCTAGGTGGAGCGTTCAAGTCAGCTTACAGTTCAGGTTCAGAGATGGAGCAGTCTGACTAGGAAAGAAGGAAAGTATGAAGATTCTGGAGGTGTCACACACAACGGGGGTGCGGGAAAACAGCCTCAAGCTGAGATCCCCAAGAGCAAGCTGATGGCAGGAGCTAGCTAGCTAGCTAGCTAGAGGGAGACTTGATTTTAAGCCACACAGGAGCCTGGGTAATGCATGCAGCCAAAGGTAGGCATGGAAGATTTAGTGGGGAAGAGACACAGATAGACAGACACTTGGGAAAGGCTGTGTTTGTGATCTCTGGGGGAGTCCCCAAAGGCAAGCCAGAGACTGGAAGGGCAGTGAGCTGACTACACAGGTCCCTTCAGCACGAGTACCTGCCTTTATTTCTACCCAGCCATTTCCTGTTTCCCCACTGGATCAGGATTACAGTGAAGGCAGGAATCCATCTGTCTTGCTGAATGTCTGCTTTATATGCAACGGAGTGGTGTTCCCCAGTATCATGAGCCATGAACCAAGCTGCTGGAGATTAGCCCCCCATCCCTGGTTAAGAGGGGGATAAAGAGGAAGCTGGGAAGAGAGGGTGGTGGTGTGTTAGGCTTCACCCCTAGTGATGTGGAAAGGGAGAGTGTCTAGTTAGGGTTAGCATTGCTGTGATTAAACACCGTGTTCAAAAGCAACATAGGCAGGAAAGAGTTTGTTTTGCTCACAGTTCCATATCACTGGGCATCATCAAAAGCAGTGAGGGCAGGAACCTGGAGGCAGGAGCTGATACAGGGGCCATGGAGGGGTGCTGCTTACTGGCTTGCTCTTTATGGCTTGCTCAGCCTGCTCTCTTATAGAACCAAGGACTAACAGGCCAGGGATGATACCACCCACAGTGAGCTGGGCCTTCCTCCATCAATCACTAAGAAAATGCTCCACAGACTTGCCTACAGTCTGATCTTATGGAAGCATTTTCTCAAATGAGGCTCCCTCCTTTCTGATGACTCTAGCTTGTGTCCAGTTGATATAAAACTACCCAGCACAGGCAGGGAGGAAGTGAGAATCTTGTAACTCCTAAGCTTTGGCTTACCTGTTGAGAGGATTCAGGATTCCCCATTTACATGCAGGGGATGAAAACATAGATCTGCTAACAGGAGAGATGGATGGAAATGGGGCTTCTGGGTATCAGTTAAAAACAAAAACAAAAACAAAAAACAGATTAGTGTAGCCTGCACAGAGATGTGGGAAGGAATACTATGCAGATAGCAAATGGTACAGATGCATACACATAAAAAAAGGGCTGGAGAGATGGCTCAGCAGTAAGAGCATACGTGGCACTTGCTGAGGACCTAGGTTACATTCCCAGCCCAGACATGGCAGCTCACAAGCATCCATAACTCCAGATCCCAGTCATCCAAAGCCTTCTTTTGACTTCCATTGGCACCAGGCGCCCGTGTGATTTAAATAAATGTATGCCGGCAAATGATTCCTATACATGATATTTAAAAATATAAATAAGTCTCTAAAAAGAACAAGAAATCACTTTGCACCATGTATGTTGGCTTAGTGTATCTACTCAGCATAATTCTTGTAAAAAATACTGAGTTAGGACTTATTAACTATAAATTTTATTTCCTTTAGCCTATAGCTACCTCCTTCCATACTTGTTGCCCGTAGGTGGAAATAAATGCCTAGCACCATATAAGTTTAGTTTTGACCTTGGATTTGCAACTTAGGAATCATCTAGTCCAGTGCTTCGCAAACTGAGAGCCCTAAGCTATTAATAGAACAGATGACAGAGACAGGTTAGAAATGGAGATCTGTGAGCATCCACATCTGTAATGGTCAGGCTCTGTCAGAGCCTCTCAGAGGACAGCCATACCAGGCTCCTGTCAGCAAGCACTTCTTGGCATCTGCAATAGTGTCTGGGTTTGCTGCCTGCATGTGGGATGAATCCCCAGGTGGGGTAGCCTCTGGATGGCCTTTCCTTCAATTTCTGCTTCACTCTTTGTCCCTGCCTTTCCTTTAGCTAGGAACAATTCTGAGTTAGTAATTTTGAGATAGGTGGGTGGCCTATCTCAACCTGGGAGCCATGCCTAACCTCTGGATATAGTCTGGACAGGTTCTCCCTCCCCTTTGTGGGGTATTTCAGCTAATATCATCCCTGTTGGGTCCTGGGAGCCTCTTGCTTTCCTGGCATCTGAGACTTTCTAGTGGCTATCCCCAGATCCCCATCCCTGACTGCTTCTCACCCCCATTCAATTTCCTGACCCTCTGTCTCCCCAGCCCCCTATCTCCTCCACACCTAATCCTATCTCCCTTTTTCCCTTCCCCTCCCTGTTCCTCCCAAGTCCCTCATTCCTTCTACCTCCTGTGACTATTTTGTTCTCTCTTCTAAGTAGGACTGAAGCATCCACACTTTGGTCTTCCCTTTTCTTGAGCTTCATGTGGTCTGTGAGTTGTATTGTGGATATTCCGAGCTTTTTTCCTAATACCCACTTATCAGTGAGTGCATATAATGTGTGTTCCTTTGTGACTAGGTTCCCTCACTCAGGATGATATTTTCTAGCTCCATCCATTTTCTTGGGAATTTCGTGAAGTCAATATTTTTAATAGTTGAGTAGTACTCCATTGTGTAGATGTACCACATTTTCTGTATCCATTCCTCTGTTGAGGGACATCTGGGATGTTTCCAGCTTCTGGCTATTATAAATAAGGCTACTATGAACATGGTGGAGCATGTATCCTTGTTACATGTTGGAGCTTCTTTTGGGTATATGCCCAGGAGTGGTATAGCTGGGTCCTCAGGTGTGAGGGGAAGGACTGAAGGAGCTGAAGGGGTTTATACAACCCCATAGGACAAACAACAATATCAAACAACCAGACCCCCAGAGCTCCCAAGGACAAAACCACCAACCAAAGAGTACACATGGAGTGACCCATGGCTCCAGCTCCATATGTAGCAGAGGAGGCCTTATCTGGCATCAATGGGAGGGGAAGCTCTTGGTCCTGTGGAGACTCGATGCCCCAGTGTAGGGAAATGCTAGGGTGGTGAGGTGGGAGAGGGTGGGTGGATGAGGTATCACCCTAATAGAAGCAGGGGAGAGGGGGAGGAAATAGGAGTGTTGAGGAGGGGAAACCAGGAGGGGGGAAAACATTTGAAATGTAAATAAATATAATAAGCAAATAAAGAAAAGAAATGAGATCTGTGATCCTGACCCCTCTCTACCTCCATCGCATACAGACCTACAAGAACCGAACCTCCAAAAGAAGAGTCTAGCAACCAAAATGAGTGTGTGTGTGTGTGTGTGTGTGTGTGTGTGTGTGCACACGTGCGAGTGTTCACATACATGAACAGGTGCATGTTCATGTGTGCTGGAGACTAGAAGTTGATGCGCAGCGTCCTCAATTCTTCTCACCTCTCATAAACCTA
>JADRCD010225811.1:0-27149 GCA_019843815.1 Montemys delectorum
ATGTTAACTAAGTGCTATGTAAATAGTAGCCTGGTTATTTCCTGGGTGATCGACCTGGGAAACTTCCTGAACTTGTGCCTTACCTTAGTTGTCAGTGCACCGGTGCATGGCAGATCCCTATCTGCAGTCCAGACCCGTGTGTGTTCAGCTGCCCTTTTATACTTCGGCTGGCCTACTGGCACAAAATACTGACCTTATCTAATTTTCCTCCTCCCTGTCATTAGCATAATGGATTCCTAGCCTTCTGAGTTAGCAGACTCACTTGGGACCTGTGAACAACTGCCTTCTGTGTAACCAGCCACACATCTCTGAGATGGCTCTAGTTAATCATTTGTAAACTTATCTGATCTCCCTTATCTCTTCCCTGTTCATTTATTTTTCCAATAACCACGTGTCCTGTGAATCTTCAGGCCTTATGGCTTTGTGCATGAGGTCATTGTTGGCACTGCCGACCTTGCTCTGCTTTGACTGGGCCATCTCTTTGGTTCTGAGTTAATCTTCCTCAAGATAAATATTAAGTCTTTCTTTGAGAACATTTAAAAAAAAAAAAACTTGGAGACTGAACTGAGGGCCTCCGGTATGCTAGACAGGTGAACTTGCTATTCAAGTTCACACTTAGCTCCCAACTCTCACTTCTTTTATTAATTTTTTTACATTTTGCTCATAGTAAATGACATTAAATAGTTTAAGTTTCAACTACTAAACAGCACTTTGAATGGTGAAAACACAGATAGTATATTGTCATACTTGAATGCTTTTCTTTAAAAGCACAATTCCAGTCCATATATATATATATATATATATATATACATATATTACAAAACAGCCTTAAAGGAAGAAGTGACACTTTTCTACAGTACTTAAGGTACTCGGTACAGAACCACAAAGCAGTCTAACAGACATCAAGACAGGTCTTCACAGCTGTGTGAGGTCAGCAGCCGAAGCTGGATGACGGACTGAAACATTACTATACAACCGGGGCAAAACGTATACAGTATCACAATTCTAGGCCGAAGGCTTTACACCCAAAGAAATAAAACAGGTTACAAAGTGTGGAGAATTTAGCAGGCCAAACTGTATTACAAGCAACATTTTAAATCGTCATTTAAGCCATTGCAACTATTTAAACATTTAAAGTAAAAAAGATTTTACTTTATGTATATGAGTACACACTGTAGCTGTACAGATAGTTGTGAGCCTTCATCTGGTTGTTGGGAATTGACTTTTAGGACCTCTGCTTGCTCTGGTCAACCCTCTGTTCACGCCAGCAGATCCGCTCGCTCAGTCCCTGCTCACTCTAGCCTAAAGATTTATTTATTATTATACATAGGTACACTGTAGCTGTCTTCAGACGCACCAGAAGAGGGTGTCAGATCTCAATACAAGTGGTTGTGAGCCACCATGTGGTTACTGGGATTTGAATTCAGGACCTTCCGAAGAGCAGTCACCTGCTGAGCCATCCCACCAGCCCCCTTCACTTCTTAAAAGAAATTCTAATAACTGTGTTTGAGAGGGAGAAGAAAAACCATAGGGCTAGAAGAGGAGAGGCGATTAGGAGACTACCACAGAGATTAGTGGAGGTGTGTGTGTGAGAGACAGAGTCCGAGACGTCTCCAAACTCCAGGCCACTTTCCTGCCTCAGCCTCCCAGGAGCTGGGGATACAGGCATGAGGCACCACGCCCAGCCTTGTATAGTGCTTTTGACTTAAGTAGCAAATGTGTGAAGCTATTAGAATCGAGTATATCACGATTCTAGAGACAAATGCAGTTATCTTGGATTATATAAGGGGAACTTAAGTTTCAAGGAAAAAAAACAGAACCAAACATATACAAAGAATAGCTGTAGTCCTGTTAACTGGGATGGAGATGGCAAAGGTGGCGAACGGACAGGACATCAGTGGTTCAAGCTGGGCTCAGTGACGCATGACAGACTTGGGAGGATTGCCTCACACACATGACCAAGGCAACTCTTATAAAGGAAAACATGTAACAGGCTCAGAGGTTCAGTCCATTATCATCATGGTGGGAAACATGGCAGCATGCAGACAGACATGGTCCTAGAGAGGGAGCTGAGAGTTCTCCATCTTGATCTGCAGGCAGCAGACTGTGTGCCACACTGGGCATAGCCTGAGCATAGGAGAACTTAAAAGCCCGCCTCCGCCGGACAGTGGTGGCGCACGCCTTTAATCCCAGCACTTGGGAGGCAGAGGCAGGCGGATTTCTGAGTTCGAGGCCAGCTTGGTCTACAGAGTGGGTTCCAGGACAGCCAGGGCCACACAGTGAAACCCTGTCTTGGGGGGTGGGGCGCCAAGAAGGCCACACCTCCTAATATTGCCCTCCCTACTGGCCAGCATTCAAACGCATGAGTCTGTGAGGACCTCACCTATTCAAACCCCCACAGCTTCCTTCAGAGGAATCCTTAGCGTTCACTCCTACTTATCACTTCTGTGGGATGGGTAGATGCTCTGTGGCTTCCTCTCAGACCGTTCCATGGATGACTTTTAAATCTCTATTAGTAGCCGAGACCAAATTGTTTCTGAGCTCCTCCTTTGCTCATGTGCATATTTGTGTGTGTATTTTAAGATTCATTTTATGTGAATGTTTTGCCTGTTTGCACGTGTGAGCCGTATGAATGCTTCCTGCCCACAGGGTCAGAAGAGGACATTAGATGGCCCAAACCACAGTTATGGTTGGTTGTAAGCCATCCTGTAGGTGCTGGGGATTGAACCCAGGTCCTCTATGAGAGCCACCAGTCCTCTTAACTGTTGAGCCATCTCTGTAGCCCCCATAGCTGGGGATCCGAACTCAGGTCCTCTACTTGGCGCAGGAAGCACTTTACCCACAGATTCCCTAATCCCAGTTTTAGGTCTTTGATAACTTTGGGGTTCCATTTTGCCTAGAATGTGAGATAAGGGTCTGCCTTTGTCGAGTATCTTTTTATTCTATCTTTGAAAAGTGTCAGTTGATTTCACTCCATTCTGAAAGTCATCACTGACAAGAGGAACGCACATGGCATTGTTACCACAGACACAAATAATTGTGACTGTGACTCAGCTCTTAGCCTTACAGCTTGTAGCTTTGTACCACTGACAGGATGAGGAGTTGGGCCAAATGGGTTCTGCTGTCAACGGGGTCAGCACAAAGCAAGGTCGGTCTGTCTGTCTCTGTCTCTGTGTGTGTGTGTGTGTGTCTGTGAATTTTTGCTGAGAGTGTGCATAGGTGCCAGAATAGGTTGTCTGGTCTCCTGGGGCTGTAGTTGCAGGCCATTGTGAGCTACCTGATGAGGGTGGGGGCTGGGGAGCTGGAGAGTAGGGTATTCTGGGAACCAAAATGTGTTGTCTGGAAGAACAATAAGAACAGTTGGGCTGGAGAGATGGCTCAATGGTTAAGAGCACCGACTGCTCTTCCGAAGGTCCTGAGTTCAAATCCCAGCAACCACATGGTAGTTCATGACCATCTGTAGTGAGATCTGACACCCTCTTCTGGAGTGTCTGAAGACAGCTACAATGTACTTACATATATAAGTAAATCTTTAAAAAAAAAAAAAAAAAGAACAGTTAATCTCTGAGCTTTCTCTCTAGCCAAGAGAGTGTCTGTTTAACTCTTTCTCACACATGCAGTGTTCATCCTTCAAGGCTCAATTGATGAATACCTTTTCTCTTGAAGCCATTATCTTGACCTAGTCTCCTTTAAAACTCTAAATGTTCGCAATTATTACGGCTGAGTTGGTCATCGTACTCTAGGTTGTGTCGTCCTGTGTGACACTTCCTAAGAGATGTAAAATTAGCACCTGCCCCCAAACTGGAATAGTAGCAGCAGCCGAAGGAGAAGGACTGAGTCACTCACGCTTGCTCCTCTCCATAGGGATTGATTAAGTAGCTATGGGCGAATAAAGATAGCCCTATATCCACGCCCCGCCCTTTCCCAGCATCTGCTATAAAGCTACAACAGAGTTAATGAAACCTGGCTTGAGGGTAGTGCCCACTGTTAAGGCAGCAGAGGCAACTGAGGGTCGCACTTTGCAACTCTCAGGCAGTCCCAGTGTATGGCACTACAGCTGACTACAGACTCAGCCCCTGGAAAGTGAAGCCAAGTGTACAGAGGGAGGGAAGTTCCTTGCACGTGTGCTTTGCCATTGCCGTTCCCAGCCGTTCCCAGCCGGCTGTCTTAGAAGACACTTCAGCCATGGGGAGGGTAGCCTATTGTACTACAGTCTGGCATGCAAAAACAGTTAAATGGTGGCTGGTGAAAGATGGAGGTGCTCTGGCTAGGACTCCGAGGTCTGGTCTCATTACACATCTTTGTCTTCTGCTATTCTTTTCTTCTTCTCTCTCTCTCTTTTTAATTGTTTTTTGAAGCAGGATCTCTCTATATGGCTATCCTGGAATTTGGGATAGACCAGGCTGGCCTCGAATTCACAAAAAGATCTCCTGCTGGGATTAAAGGCCTATTCTTTCCTAGAGCTCACCATGCCACCAGCTCTTCTGATCTTAGGTTTTTCATCTGCTCAGTGCTTTGCTCAGTTAAATTTTTCCTTGAGAGTGGGGCTGTGTCTAAAAGGCGGGTCCTTGGAACTAGCCAACTATTTGATAGGGGCTATCCAACTTCAGACCTGTTCTTCAATCTTGTTGCAGTATCTTATATTCAAAAGGTCTTACAGCTGATTAAGACAACGTCACAGAAAGACAATGTATCATTATTAGTTCTCACCTCCTTTAAGACATAGTAGTGATACGAGATTCACTAGGCAAGTACTTACTGAGCTTGTTCTCCAGGTCTTCATTTTTAATTTAGGTTAATCTTTTTATGACACTAGGGTTCAAATCCAGGATGTCAGCCATGTATACTAGGCAGGTGCTGTACCCCTGAGCTTCAGTCCCCACTCTATTCAAGCTTTTAATTGACACATGACTATTAGGCACACTCATGATGTGCACTGATCAGTCAGGACAGATAGCACGTCCATGAATCGCTCTTTCCTGTTGGGAGCATTCAGCATCTTTATTCCTGCCCTTGTTCTTTCCTAGGAAGCTGGTGGGAAAAGAGAAGATGTCAGTAAGACACCGGCTGTCAAAATCTGCTGAGAATCCTGAGCAAGATGAAGCCCAGAAAAATCTCTTGGACACACACACAAATGGTAAGGGATTTTAATGTTTCTGAGGTAAATGAATGAACTAGAGAACGGGTTCACTGGTTTAGGACAGGGCTTGTAATTCGTTATTACAAATTCATTTTGGTGCTTTTGTATATCTGGTAGTGAATAAGATCATATTAATTAATTTAGTGATAAGCTAGAGAGATGGCTCAGTGGTTAAGAGCAGTTGTTCTTGGTGAGGTCCCAAGTTTGAATCCCAGCACCCACCACATACATGGTAGTTAATAACTCTAACTCCAGTTCCAGAGAATCTGCTGCCCTCATCTGGCCCCGGAAAGCACTGCACGCATGTGGGCACACAGACACAGACAGACAAAACTTCTGTGTGCATAAAATAAGAGTAAATAAATAAAAAGGAATTCAGCAAACATTTCTATTGTGTTTTAAAGATACTATCCATTCATTCAGCCAGCGCAGCCTACCAGTGAGTATTGACATGTTCTGCTGGATCCTTGATTGTAGAAGTGATCAATACATACGTGTTTGCATTTACGAAGGCTCAAGTTACATGAATGGTATAACCCTCAAAATCATGCCGTTTGGGATACTGTTTACTGCACTGTCTTAGGGTTTCATTGCTGTGGACAGACACCATGACCAAGGCAACAGTTATGAGGACAACATTTAATTGGGCCTTGCTTACAGGGTCAGTCCATTATCATCAACGTAGGAGCATAGCAGTATTCAGGCAGGCATTGGTACAGGAGGAGTTGAGAGTTCTACATCTTCTTTTGAAGGCCACTAGGAGAAGACTGGCTTCCAGGCAGCTAGGACGAATCTTAACGCCCACGTCCATGTCGGGCAGTGGTGGCGCACGCCTTTAGTCCCAGCACTTGGGAGGCAGAGGCAGGCGGATTTCTGAGTTCAAGGCCAGCCTAGTCTACAGAGTGAGTTCCAGGACAGCCAGGGCTACACAGAGAAACCCTGTCTGGAAAAACAAAAAACAAAAAACAAAAAAACAAAACAAAACAAAACAAAAAGCCCATGCCCACAGTGACACACCTACTCCAACAAGGCTACTCCTCCTAATAGTGCCACTCCCTGGGCCAGGCACATACAAACCATCACAGACACATAATTGAATTTCTATAGATAAGTATAATTTCATAAAGTTACTAAAGTCTTTATATGTAATGAATGAAACTGAGTAGGGAGCAGGGCCTGAACTGATGTATAAATCTCAGGAGAGGGAAAAATTGGGGCGTTTAGTTTTTGCTTACTACACGAAGAGTGTAATGCAGCGCTTGTTAAGGTTGAGGCTTGTGGATAAGAATGGAAGATTTGGAGTTGTAGCCCTTGTGACACCGTCTATTGCATCAGGATATTTATTTTTTGCAATGGCATTTGTATAGTTTTGCTTTCAGTCAAGATTTGTTTGGTTAACAAATGGGGGAAGGATGTCCAGAGTTGTCTTTGGCATCCTCAGGCCTCTTTTCATAAAGGTTCTCTTCAACCTTTCCACGCTAAGTGTCGGCAGCCATATTGCACCAGGGCTGGGAAGGAGTTGCTTGGCTGGTGTGATGGGGTTTATTGACAGACTCACAGCTATTTATGACATATTGCACGTGGTTGCATTCTAATGTGCTCTAGAGAATGACGTTTCTGCAAAGGGGGAAGAGGCAGACCTGGAAAGAAGCATTCTCCTTCCCTTCTATTATTCCTATAGTCTGGGTTGTCTCCTTTGCCTGGAATCCCACACATTAGTTTTCTACTTTTTTTTTTATGTTAATACTTCTTAGACACTGAGAAAGTATTATTGAAATCTGTCATCATTATCACATATTATTGTCCTCTTTAGATTTCGCTTTTTGAAAAGCTGTTTTGTTTTGCCAAGAGGGTTTTCTGCTGTCGCTTTGCTTCAGTCTCCCAAGTGTCGGGATTAGAGGCATTCGGCACCAAGCCCAGTTTTCACACAGGGCGTCCTGCATGCTAGGCAAGCATTCTACTGAGTTAGATTCCCCAGCTATGGGTTATAATCATTCTAGGTTTTAATACAGCTGTTAAAAAAATTATGTTGTTCAGCTTAAATTCAGAAGTATGTCACTCTCCTGGTTTTAATGCAGGTAATACTGATCAGTAAATAAAATGTGTTTCTCCACTTTAATGTTTTGTGGAGTCCGAATGAGTAAACTGTGACCTTTCAGTTGCAAGGGCTTCGAAGGCCTGTCCGTGTGGCTGAAGAGCCAGGCCAGCCTAGGAGCTTGCTGCTTCCCCGAACCTGTGTTGAATAAAAATTTCATTTAATTCATTGAGTCATTAGTGGTTCATATATAGGTTAAAATTTGAGATACAGCTTATATACAGGCTTAAATGTGAGAAAGTAGCTTTTATTTATTTAGATGCTCTGCCCTCCCTTCCCCTCTCCTCCCTTCCCCCATTTATTGATTGATTGATTGATTGATTGATTGAGGCGGGCTGTAACCCAGGCTGGGCTGGAACTTGTTATGCGGTTGAAGTTGGCCTTGAACTTTTGACTCGCCTGCTTCTACCTCAGTCACAGTCTGCTGGGATTGTGGATATGTGCCACCACGTCCAGCTTGAGACACAGCCTTTGAGACACAGCCATGTCCATACAGCTTGAGTACATGTCTTTTGGGGCATGAATGAGAATCACCTCTGAATGAAGAAATTATTCAGTGCAGCAGCTTAAGATCTTATTCAGAATCTCTGTAGGGAGGCCCCGAGGTGTGAAGTATGAAAGAGCCTCCTGTTGGTACTGATTTCTTTTTTAGGTCAGATACCACTGCTGGGAAGAACTTTGACACCTAACTTCGTTATACTTCACCAATAAAATTCCACAGGCTTAGTGACACATGCCTTTAAATCCCAACCCTCAGGAGGCAGAAGCAGATGGGTCTCTGTGAAGCCACATTGAGCCCATGTCTCAAAAACAAACAAAAAAAAGATAATAATTGTCAGGGGAGACTGTAGAGATGGCTTAGTGCTTAGGAGTGCACCACTCTCTGCACCCACTAATGGCTTGTAGCCATCCCAACTCCAGTTGTAGAAAATCTGACTCTCTGGCACCAAGCATGCACATAGTACACAGACACATATGCAGGCAAAACATTGATATACATAGAAAAATAAATCTAGGGTCTAGAGAGATGGCTCAGCAGTTAAGAGCACTGGCTGCTCTTTGAGAAGACCCAGGTTCAATTCCCAGCATCCACTTGGCAGCTCATAACTATCTATAACTCCTGTCTGTTCCAGGGGAATCCAGCTCCCTAATACAGACATATTCAGTGAAAACACCAATGTAGGGGCTGGTGAGATGGCTCAGTGAGTAAGAGCACTGACTGTTCTCCCGAGGGTTCTGAGTTCAAATCCCAGCAACCACATGGTGGCTCACAACCATCCGTCATAATGAGATCTGACTCCCTCTTCTGGTGTGTCTATATAATAATAAATAAATTTAAAAAAAAAAAAGAAAAGAAAACACCAATGTACTTAAAATAAGAATAAATAGATTGTTTTTAAAAAACTAAAAAAGAAAAACAAAAACAAAAAAACTTGTATGTATATGTGGCAGAGACAGGGAAGCCTGCCAGGGTTACGTAGTGAGACTGTGTCTTAAAAACACTCAAAGTGGAGAGAGCTGCTTAGGCAGAGTGGTACATACCTGAGTGTGGTGTGGCCTTCCCCGGAGTGTCTTAGGATCCTTATCAGTGATCTCTGTGGCGTTGATGTCCTTCAGAGAGTTTCTCGGCCACTTCTCCCCTCCTCTTTTCCAGTAAATGAGATCATGGGGTTTCCTGAGGTGCCTTGGTTACAATTACAGTCTGAGAAGTAAAACCATAGGTCATAAAGGTTGCTCAGGACTGAAGACCTGCTTTTACTGGGAATAAACTTCACAGTCTTGTGTTTTGAGATTGCCAAAAAACTGTAGATTTATATCTAGGAAAGGAGTTTATGTTCTTTGGCCTGGTCTGGTGATGTTTGAATGGCCTTTCCTGTTTTTTTCTGAGACAAGGTTTCTCTGTAGCCCTGGCTGCCCTAGAATTCTGTGTAGAGCAATGTGGATCCACCTGCCTCTGCCTCCCAGGCACTGGGATTAAAGTCTGTGTGACCATGCTGGCTGTTGGAACATTTTTATTGGAGACGTCTCTTCAAGAGATATATTCTTTCTGTCAAGCAACCTTTAGTGAAGTTTTTAATCTTGCTGGGGTATTTTTTAAAAGATTTATTTTTATTTATTAATTTGTATGTAAGGGTATGTGCATCTGTGAGTGCAGCTACCTAAGCGGGTAGAGGCAGGAGAGTCAGCAGGTCAAGGCTAGTTTCATTTACATAGCAAGTTTGAGGTTAACCTCAGATAACTAAGACCTTGTCAGAAAACCAACACACACACACACACACACACACACACACACACACTATGAAAATTCCTAAGCTTAACTATTCTGTGGATCTAGACTAGAGGTGGCTTTCTTTATTTCTTTTTTAAGAGTTATTTATTTTTATTTTATGTGCATTGGGGTTTTGCCCTCGTTAGGATGCCAGATCCCCTGGAACTGGAATTTATAGACAGTTGTGAATTCCTTGTAGCTGCTCAGAATTGAACCTCTGGAAGAACAGTCGGTGCTCTTAACCCCTGAGCTGTCTCTGCAGCCCTCCACAGATAGCTTTCAGATAACTCTTAGGCTTAATCTCTTTTTGGCAAGCAGAGTAACGCTAGGGTGAGAGTAGTCTGCTTTGGGAAAAAATGGGGAAGGTTATAACAAGGCTTGTGTGTATGTGTGCCACATGTGTACTTGGTACCCACAGAGGTCAGAAAGGCCATTGGATCTACAGGTGGTTGTGAGTTACCATGTAGGTGCTAGGAATTGAACCTGGGTCTTCTACAGAGTGCTCCTAGCCACTTAACCTTCTTTCCAGCAATAATCAGAATTTTAAAGTCAGTCTGGCCTTCAGTAGGCAAGAAAACCTTGCTGATCACTGCCTGAGCATTAGCTAAATCTGTACTTGCTGCAAGCAGACAAATGTCCTTTATAAGAACTGAAACCTAGCGGCTGGTGAGATGGCTCAGCGGTTAAGAGCGTTGACTGTTCAAATCCCAGCAACCACATGGTGACTCACAATCACCCGTAATGAGATCTGACGCCCTCTTCTAGTGTGTCTGAAGTCAGCTACAGTGTACTTATGTATAATAATAAATAAATCTTTGGGCCTGAGTAAGCAGGGACTGATCGAGCAGGGTTGACTGGAGCAAGCAGAGGTCCTAAAAATGCAATTCACAACAACCACATGAAGGCTCACAACCATCTGTACAGCTACAGTGTGTACTCACATACATAAAATAAATAAATCTTTAAACAACAAACCTGACGCCTATAAATTACTTGTCATCTTGTAGCACTCCGTGGCATCAGGGAGAAGAACACTTTGGCTTCAGGCTTAAGTTTTTGAGTGTCCCTAATGCTGCGTGACTCGGAGCGTCAGAAGAGGTGGCTTTCGTTAGGCGCAGTTATGGACTGGCCACGTGACAAAGAGCATGACGTTTCTTTGAGTTAGCTTATTTATTTTGAAAGCAAAAATGGGCCAAACCCTTGCTGTTCTTTCACTGGGCTTTGGTTAACTTATTGATGTGTGATACATTCTTTACAGGTTATCAGTGGAGTAATTGACTACGTGTATGGATCAGATCTTGATACTGTTTGCAGTGGTTAGACCAGGGTAATTGGCCTATCTGTCACTCACAGTCATACTTTCTATAGATTGGTAGTAAATTGCAAGGTTAACGGGTTAGCAGTTCAGAGCCCACAGTGGCGCCACACAGCAGGGTAGGGAGAAAGGTAAAACATCTTCCCAGGACTTGCTAAAGGAAAACTGTGCAGAGAGTTGGGTCACAAGGGCTGAATGGATCGCTGGAAAGAGCTGGTGTTTAGTTTAAAGTATTGCATCTCAAAGTCAGGATTTTAGTTTTGTATTTTGCTATTATGTCTAAACCAAATAGAGTCATAGGTCTTCCATTTCAGTTTTGTTTTTGTTTTTTTTTGTTGTTGTTGGTTTTTTGTTTTTTTGTTTTGTTTTGTTTTTTGGTTTTTTTTTGGTTTTTTTTTTTTTTTTTTTTTTTTTTTGGTTTTTCAAGACAGGATTTCTCTGTGTAGCCCTGGCTGTCCTGGAACTCACTCTGTAGACCAGGCTGGCCTCGAACTCAGAAATCCACCTGCCTCTGCCTCCCAAGTGCTGGGATTAAAGGTGTGTGCGCCACCACTGCCTGGCCAGTTTTTCCTCTTAAGATGGCACCCACCCTAGCTCTCTGACTTGGAGCAGCCCTTCAGCTGATACCACCAGTCCTGACAGGGAAGCCACAGGCTCAGAAAGGCCAGAGGTGGTTTGAAGCGTGTGGGAGCTGGCCCTGGCCTGTGGGCAGGCTCTCTGTTTCTTCTCACCTGACTTCCTGGTTTCCTTCCTGGATGAGGTAGGTGTGGTGAACCCTGAGCCACACGTCCTGTTATTCCTTATTTGACTACCATGCTTGAAGGCTTCTGAAATGCTTCCTTTCTCAAGTAGAGTCTGTGTTTTTCTTTTTTTTTTTTTTAAATTTATTTATTTATTATATGTAAGTACACTGTAGCTATCTTCAGATACTCCAGAAGGGGGCGTCAGATCTCATTACGGGTGGTTGCTGGGATTTGAACTCATGACCTTCCGAAGAGCAGTCGGTGCTCTTCCCCGCTGAGCCATCTTACCAGCCCCGTGTTTTTCTTATTTTGACAGTTTTGTTCAGTGTCATAGAGGCAGATTGCCAATTTATGTAGAAGTCTTATTTTATAACGTTTTAAAAACTCTTCTTAAGTAGAGTGAGGTGTTACCACCTATAATCCTACAGTTTATGAGCTTTATGCAGACAGATCAAGATTCCAGGCCAGCCTGGGCTATGTGAGATACTGTTTGAAAACAAAACAAAGCTTTACTTAACTTGGCGAGTGTTAGTAATCCAAACTGAGGCAGGAGGATTACCGTGAGTTTGAGGCCAACCTGGGCTATGTAGTTACTGAGTACAACACTAGGCAACACTGATTTACCATGCAACTGGTAA
Source organism: Montemys delectorum (assembly GCA_019843815.1). NCBI lineage: Eukaryota > Metazoa > Chordata > Mammalia > Rodentia > Muridae > Montemys > Montemys delectorum. The sequence goes on from JADRCD010225811.1 coordinate 12,201, forward strand.
CCTAGAAACTAAGTATATAATATCTGACTTTTGGCAAAAAGCATATTAAATACAATATTGTAGAGAAATGTGAACTTGACATTTGACCAAGGTTGTTAAAGTCCCAGGAACCTAATTGTGGGTTTTTTTTTTTTTTTTTTTTCTTGCAGAGGTTTTTCCAAGAAGGGGTTTCTCTGTGTACCCCTGGCTGTCCTGGAACCCGCTCTGTAGACCAGGCTGGCCTCGAACTCAGAAATCCACCTGCCTCTGCCTCCCAAGTGCTGGGATTAAAGGCGTGCGCCACCACCGCCTGGCTTTAATTGTGGTTTTTTTAATGGAAAAATCATTTTAGCATATGCTTACTATCATTTTTCCTTATTATTTGGGACTATCTATCTATCTATCTATCTGTAATTAAACATATAATAAAATATACAAAATACATAGACATAAAACATATGTATGTGCATAAATAAATCAATTGTTTATATGGCATTACTGATGTCTAATATTGCTGACCCGAGTCCTTTTGTTTCGCCCTCGCTGATTCTCTTTGGTTTGTAAGCTGGAGACGTTTCTCCTTTGTGCTCAGAACTCTGCCTGTTGGAACCTTGGAAGGCCTTGGCTGATTCTGTGACCTTCCTGGGAGGAATTGTATTTATCTGTTGGCAGTCTAGGAACACAGCTTGTGTTTGCTGTTAAACAGACACACTCTGAGATAACAAAAGTTTAGGTTGCAAAATCCACTGGAGTGTTGTAAGTCTTCAGGGGAGTCTGTCCTGGCCTTTGAAGGGGAGGCAGACATATTTCCTTTGTTCTGCTACCTCAGTGTGACACTGAGGAGGGGGTCCCTGTAGTCCTTAGGTCTAAGGTAGTATTCTGTTAGCCTTCCAAGTCTAAAGTCCAAACAGGCCCTAGGCTTTGCCATTCTGTAAAGAGCCAGCTTGGGTCCTGTTTAGTGAAAGGACCACATGCTGTGTGTGGCCACAAGTGTGCAAAAGCTCTAGCATTTAGCAAGAATCCATATGTTTATTGCATATCCCTTAGGGTTCTAGTTTCTTTTTATCTTTCATTCTGTGGACTTGGGCTGGCTTTGCAATGAAATTTTTAAAAGATCTTTTAAAAAGTTTAATTATGTATTTATGCTCATGTGAGTGCAGATGCCCTGGGAAGCTATAAGGTGTCGGAAACCCTAGAGAGAGGGACAGGTGGTGAGCATAGCCTGACTGAGGGTTGAGAACCAGCTCAGGTCCTTTGCAAGAGCAGCCACAGAGCCTTAAAACCTGCCGTCCCAGCAATGAGCCTTAAAAGCAAGCTTTTTTATTCTTAATATTTTGTTCAGTATCTTCATAGTCCCAAGTGAAGATCTGTTCCGGGGCCTGGTTTCTCACCTTGCCAGAAGTGGACTGACTCACAACTGTCTGTGGAACCATCCTAGACTGCAGAGCTTCTACCTGAAGGGCTCTGTTGTGTTTGCACTGTGGTGTATGCACTCGTTTTTATATTTGCTTGCTTTCAACTTAATGGTTCACTGCTGCTAGATAGTCAACTTAAGGCTCCGTTTTAAACATCCAGTTGTTCTTATTTCCCGTAGGCCACATTACCATGAAACAGTTGATAGCTAAGAAGAGGCAGTTGGCAGCAGAGGCTGAGGTAAGTATCTTTTTTAATTTTTTCGGTAAAGTAACATTGTAAATATTCCTCATGTATTTAGTTAGGCTTTATTTTATATTATTTTATTTTATTTATTTTTTTAAAAATTTATTTTATTTTTTATGTGTATGAGGGCGTGAGTACACTGTAGCTGTACAGATGGCCGTGAGCTATCGTGTGTGCTGCTGGGAATTGAACTCAGGACCTCTGCCTGCCCTGCTCGCCCCGGTCCCACTCACTCGCTCTGGTCCCGCTTGCTCCGACGTAATTCACTGCAGCTGTCTTCAGACACACCAGAAGAGGGCGTCTGATCTCATTATGGGTGGTCATGAGCCATCATGTGGTTGCTGGGAGGATTTCTCTGACTTTAAGGCCAGCCTGGGCTACATAGCAGAACTTGTTTAAAAAAACATGAAGCTGGAGAGATTGATCAGTGGTTAGAGCACTTGATCTTGCAGAGGACCCAAGTTTGGCTCCCAGGACTCACACCAGGTAGCTTGCAACCACCTCTAACTTCTTTAGCTCTAGGGGATCTGACTCCCTCTTCTGGTCTCCATGGGCACCGGCATAGATGGGGTGCACATATACATGTCTGTACACACATATGATTAAAAAATAAATCTTTTAAAAAGGTCACCAGGGGCCATATTTTAAGGGAATTGACTTAAGAATAACGTTGGGACGGGCTAGCGAGATGGCTCACTGGGTAAGAGCACTGACTGCTCTTCCAAAGGTCCTGATTTCGGTTCCCAGCAACCACGTGGTGGCTCACAACCACCCGTAATGAGATCAAACGCCCTCTTCTGGTGCATCTGAAGACAGCTGCAGCAAATTACACCAGAGCAAGCAGGGCCTGAGTGTGTGGGGGCCGGACCCCTGCAGAGGTCCTGAGTTCAACAGCAGCCACACACATGATGGCTCATGGCCATCTGTACAGCTACAGTGTACTCATACACATAAAATAAATAAATCTTTAAAAAAAAAAAAGAATAATGTTGGGACCTAGAGTGGTGGCTCAGTGGGTAAGAGCACTGGCTGCTCTTCCAGAGGGCAAGAGTTAGACTCCCCAGCATGTCTGTGGAGCTCACAACCTCTATAATTCCAGTCCCAAGAGATCCACTGGCCTTGTCAAACCTCCAATGGCATTTCATCCATGTAATGCACAGAAATACATGCAGGCAAAATGCCCTTGCACACAGAATAGTAAATAAAAGAAGATCAGTACAACTTAGCATCATAGGCTGGACCAGAGTGAATAATGGGCAGATCATAGGCTGGACCAGAGTGAATAATGGGCAGATCATAGGCTGGACCACAATGAATAATGGGCAGATCTGTTCTCCCTGAGTGGTTACAGAAAGTATGATAACAGACTTCCATAAGAGAGAAGAAAAAGCTGAAGTGGCAGGAACATTTTCATACAGTTTCACAAATACACAGGGGAAAGAATGTGGAGAGGGAAGTAGATGGAAGGGGAGGAGGAGGTGTCAGGAAGAGCAAGGAACTGGGGGACATTCTGTAAGGGTTGTTGAAAAAATGGGGGGAAGAACCCCACTCTCAGGGCTTGGGAACGACGACCCCAAACACCACCAAGACACGTACTTGATGCAATCAACAAGCGGTTCTTTTATTCATCAGTGGGCGAGACTCATATTCCACGCAGGGGTAGAGGAGTCTGGCGCCAAGCAAAAATTTAAACAGGTTTTTATACTTACACAGTTGCTGGGGAAGAGGGGAGACTGAGGCAAAGGAAAGTACGGGGTGGTCTCTGATTGGTGTTGGCTTGTGCTAGGGTTCAGGAACAGGTTAGCCACCTGGCAATTGTTTGTTACCTCTCTTTTCTTTTTTCTGTCAGGTCGATCTGTTTCTAAGTTCTGGGAGCTGGTCTCCCATTGTTCAACTAACAGCTAAGTTTAAAATACAGTTTAAAAATTTTAACCTCTCAGTTCCACAGATCCACGCTGTCTCAGTTAGGGTTTCATAGCTGTGAAGAGACGCCATGTCCAAGACTCTTACAAACCAAACATTTAACTGAGGCTGGCTAACCCTTTCAGAGGGCTAGTCTGTTATCATCATGGCAGGGAGTATGGCAGCCCACAGACAGAAGCAGATGATGCTGGAGGAGTTGCTGAGGCTTCTACATCTTAATCTGAAGACAGCCAGGAGTCTGCATTCCACACTGGGCGCAGCTTAAGCACAGGACACCTCAAAGCCCACCCCCACAGTGACACGTCCTCAACAAGGCCACACCTCCAACAAGGCCTCACCTCCTAATAGTGCCACTCCCTGTGGACCAAGCAACCAAACACATGAGTCTATGGGAGCCAGACCTATTCTTAGGCTTGATTCGAAACCCTGTCTCGAAAAACCAAAAAAAAAAAAAAAAAAAAAAAAGAGGGGGGGTACTCTATCTGTTTCATGTACTCATGAATAAAACTATTAAATTTTGGGACCTGTGAGATGCCTTACTGTATAAAGGCATCTGCCACCCCAGTCAACAGTCTGAGTTCAGAGCTGCAGAGATGGCTCAGCAGTTTAAGAGCACTGACTGCTCTTCCAGAGGTCCTGAGTTCAATTCCCAGCAACCACATAGTGGCTCCCAACCATCTGTATGCCCTCTTCTGACACCCTCTTCTGGTGCGTCTGAAGACAGCAACAGTGTACTCATCATGTATATAAAATAAATAAATAAAATCTTTAAAAAAAACAAAAACAAAAAAACAATCTGAGTTCAATCCCCAGAATCGAGCTGGTGGAATTCGGGAATTAACTTCCAAAAATTGTCCTAAACCTCTACATTTATGCTGTGGCACTTATGTGCCCACACATACAATAAATATATAAGTAGTAAGTAAATTCAAAATTCCTTTGTTTAGTCATTAGGAATCTGAAATGAGAAAGAAATGAAAGTTAAAAAAAAAAAGTGGTTGAGGAGGTGGGCATGACCTTAGCCCGCAGCATTGATTCTGTGTGGGACAAAGCTTTAGGGTCATGAGACATCTTTCCTGCTGTTAAGGGCGGACAGTTGTCTGACCGGTGGGGTGGGGACAGACGGCCCGTGTCTCTCAGTTCTTTGATGGTTATTTATGCTCTACTGGGGAACAATGGAAAATGTCGTTGGGAAGTTGGCTTCCCATTGTACATTTTCCTCTCGTTCATGCCGTGTGGTGTATCTCTTTACCTGCTGGCTTTGACTTTATTCCCTCACCAATCAAAACAATGCACTGTAGTCCTGGAATCCCAACTCATTCTGCTGGCTACCCTTTCCTACCATCCTTGATTTGAGTATGGCCTCCCCAGCGTGTCTTCCTGAGTTCTTTGTCTACAGTTAGATTGATTGAGGTACGGGGAGAGAACAGAGGGCCTCACCTGCTCTCTTCTGTACCACTGAGCTACATCCCTGGCTCCATTTCTTTGCTTAGGGATCCTTAAGGTATCTGTCCAGTTGACCTGGAACTCAACGCTAGCTCAGGCAGGCCCCGCTGGCCACCTTCCCTTCTGGTTTCGTTCCGATTACAAACCCCTGCAGTGGTTTCCTGCATTTATTATGTAGTCCTCTGTTCTAAATGAATCACTACACTCCATGTAGTGAGCCAATGAGTGATTTGTTATAAATGTGTTTGAATTGGCAAGGTGGGCTGGAGGTATGGCTTGCTTGGTAGAGCCTCTTCCTAACATACGTGGAGCCCTGGGTTTGATCCCCAGCACCTCTGCCGTAACGGTCCCTCTTTCTTTGTCCCTCTGGCTTCCAGTTGGAGGGTCAAACCTCACTTTCTATTTAGCTGTGCAGGTCTGCTTACATTCTTCTGAATTTCCTTTCTCATTTTACTTATAAACACATAGACCACACACACTCTAGTCTACCTTGGAGACTTTTGGGAAAGTCGGGTCATTGGTCTTTTTATTTCATCACTTAAAAAGACTAGAAAGTCCCTGTCTTTGGGAATGTTCAACCTTCCAGACTCACAGGACCCCGTTGGTGTTTAGTGCAGACTCACAGGGTTCGAATGTAGATTCCCAGGGCTCTGTCGGCATTTAGTGTGGATTCCCAGGGCTCGGCCACTTCACCTGTCTAGCACTTCTCATGCTTCTCTGTCCTTGTACTTCATGCTCCGTACAAAGTGGGTGGCAGATAGATACTTCAAGACCCGTGTCAGGTGGTATCCATGAGAAGCACTTCCCCAATTTCAAAGGTATTGAAGACTTGTTGGGGAGCTCTATTTTATTTTATTATTTTGTGGGGCTTTCGTTTTTGTTTTGTTTTTTGTTTTGAGACAGGATTTTACCGTATAGCAGGATCTTAGCTTGGACTCCTCTTGCCTCAGCCGCCCCAGCGCTGGGATTGCAGGCTTACCTTGCTATCGCTCTACTCTGTTTTATGGTTAATGAAGCCAAAACATCAAAATTAGTCACAGGATAGTGATCTGCATGACCCTGATTGAGGGATACTTCTTCCATACGTCTGTCTAATATCTCTGAAATTGGAACAGAGACACTGGGCTAAGTGTAAATTCATGCTCTCTCTCTCTTTCCTCTCTTTCCTCCCTCCCTTTCCTCTCCCCCCTCCTCCCTCTCTTTTAACTATCCTCTCCCTTCCCCTCACCATCCCCTCCCAGGAAAACATGTAGCCCAGGCTGGACTAAAGGCATGATGAGATTGAGGCTGTGTTGAACTCTTTTTCTTTCTTTTTTTTTTTTTTAAATTTATTTTATTTAATTTATGTGTATGAATACACTGTAGCTGTACAGATGGTCATGAGCTATCATGTGTGTGAGTGCTGGGAACTGAACTCAGGACCTCTGCCAGCCCAGCTCGCTCCACCCCGCTCGTTCTGGCAGTAATTTACTGCAGCTGTCTTCAGACGCACCAGAAGAGGGCATCAGATCTCATTACGGATGGTTGTGAGCCACCATGTGGTTGCTGGGATTTGAACTCAGGTCCTTTGGAAGAGCAGTCGGTGCTCCTACCCGCTGAACCATCCCGCTAGCCCCAAGGCATCACCTTTTACATCTGGGCATTTGAAACATTGTAGACAACAAAACCACCACAAACAGGGAAGAGCTCTGATTCACTTCTGGTTCTATAACTTACTTTTACTAATAAAAGATGTCCACAATTTAAGATTTTATCTTAATGTTCTATTGCCACACTAATTGGTTTTTTGAGCAGGAGGAATATATTTTATTGCATACTCCCCCCCCCCCCCCCCACACACACCTCATTATAGATGTGGTATAGGCTCATTGCAGAAAACCCCTAAGAGAAACATCTTAGAAAAGAAATAGCTACCGGCTCAATGCCTACCACCAGGAGATAACATTGTGGCTCATTTTCCTCCTCACCATTCCTTTTCCTTTTCTGTCATATACACGGTTCCATGGAGACGGACTGTGCAAAGCTTGCATCTATCTGTATAGGGAGAGCGCGCACACACACACAAACGCATACATTGCTGTGTGTTTAGTTTACATAAAGTCTTAAGATTTTGTGCTTGTATATTATGTATTTTGGAGTAATTTTAAAGTGTTCTCATTGTAGTTTTTTGTATGGATGTCTCATTGGTTAACTATGAGGAATATATTCTTACTACTTTTCTAGTATCCTAGGATCTTTCCAAAGACTAATGAAGAAGTGAAGGAGGTAGATGAAAAACATGAGAAAATAAAGTCTACCCTTTGGTGATAGGGTGTGGTAGCATACCCCTGAAATCCCAGCACCCACCAGGCTGCAGCATTTCAAGTTCAAGGTTAGCTGGGCGATATGGTAAAACCCTGTCTTTAATAATACTTAACAAACTAACAAGACATTTGGAAGGTAAAGATGACTAGATTAAAGTGGATAAATATTTTGGCTTAGAGTGGACTGATTAAATGAGGCTTATTAAGAATACTATAGGGGCTGGCGAGATGGCTCAGTGGGTAAGAGCACTGACTGCTCTTCCGAAGGTCCTGAGTTCAGATCCCAGCAACCACATGGTGGTTCATGACCATCTGTAGTGAGATCTGACGCCCTCTTCTGGTGTGTCTGAAGACAGCTACAGTGTATTATGCTGGAGTGAGCGGGCTGGAGCAAGCAGAGATCCTGAGTTCAATTCCCAGCAGCCACATGATGGCTCATGGCCATCTGTACAGTTACAGTGTACTCATACACATAAAAAATAAATAAATAAATCTTCAGAGAATAGACAAAAAAAGTTATTTAAGTTTATTTTTTTTAAAAAAAAGAATATTATAGACTAAATTGGGTGATAACCCCGTGTGAATTTTGACATAAGGTCTCAATCTCAGGTGGGCCTTAAATTCTGTAGCCAAGGATGACCTTGAACCTCTGATCCTTTTGCTATTCCACCATCTGAATGCTGGGATACCAGGATGACAGAATCATGTGTGGTTTGTGCTGTGCCAAGAGCAAATCCCTCCCTGACGTTAGGTGGGCTTTCTACCAACTGATGCGTATGTGTCCACAGCTGCTCCCGGCCCCCTCTTACTGTCTGAGACAGAAGCTCAAACTGTTAGCCTAAGCTGGTCTCAGACTGGCAGCAATCCTCTGCTGCAGCTCTCTGTGTATGGGGATTACTGTCCTGTACCACCGTGCCCAGCACGCAACATCAACATCCTGTGTAGGTTTTTGCTTTCAGATAAAAATGCTTGTGATTGACTTAAGTTATCTAAGACCTTCCTTCTTATTAGATTACCAGCCACTTTCAGGCTACATGTGTATATTGACTTTTTTATTTTTATTTTTATTTTATTTTTTGTTTTTGTTTTTGTTTTTCTTTTTGTTTTTTGTTTTTGAGACAGGGTTTCTCTGTGTAGCCCTGGCTGTCCTGGAACTCACTCTGTAGACCAGGCTGGCCTGGAACTCAGAAATCCACCTGCCTCTGCCTCCCAAGTGCTGGGATTAAAGGCGTGGCGACTTTATTATTTTTTTTAAGCAGACTCTTTATGTAGCTCTGGCTGTCCTGGAACTCTATATCGACCTCAGACTCACAGAGATAGATCTACTACCTACCTCTGCCTCCCATACATATTCATATTTGATATTTTTTCCTTCCTAAAATTTTGGGTTATTTTATTTTGTTTACGGTACTGATCTCATATATATATATCTATAATATTTTACATAATGTTTGGTGGAGAGCAGTATCGTGTAATGAAGTCTGAGGGTGAATGAACCCAGGTTTTCCCCAATGTGACAGCTGACAAGTTCTGGGATTTTGCATACACCACTTTACCTGCTTCTTTTAACTAACCTCCCAACTCCAGGTTAGGGATAGAACTCAGGGCCTTGCTCCAGCTCAGCAAGTCTGTCAGTGAGCTCCAGCCCTAGCTCTTCAATTGACTTTCACAACTGCTTTCTACAGTCTTTATAGCAAAGATTGAATTAGTCTAGCTGTAGTATGTATAGGAGAGCTTTAGTACTGGCTGGCTCCACAGTTGTTTGGAAACTACACAGTCACTTAGGAGACTTCTCTGAGTGCTGGGTGCATTGCATACAAATAGAGGTAGTATTCAGTTAGACATGGCATCAAGTGCCTGTAAGCTCAGCATTCAGGAGGCTGAGGCAGGAGGATCACCTTCAGTTTGAGGTCAGTCTGGGCTAGAGAATAAATAAGACTCTGCTTCAAAGAACCAAAAAAAAAAAAAAAAAAAGCAACCAACAGAGACATTGAAAGTTGGGAAGGCAAACAGGAAGAAGAGAGGTAAAAGTTTTTCAAATGGAGGAAAGGAACGAAGGAAAAGAACCTGGAGCGACTTTCCAGGGGAGACCCAGGGAGACCGTGGAGCAGTCCACCCAGGACCCCGCCCTCCCCCTTCCTTCTGTTGCTTGTTTTGTCTAGAAAGGTCGGGTTTCTGTTACGTGCCACTGTGAGGGTGAAGGGCTCTCTGTGCTGAGCCAGGCACTGAGTCAGAGGAACGAAACAATTCCCAGGCTATTAGAGGCCGAGTGCGGTCAGCATACTCTTCCTAAAGCCAGCTTTGAAGAAATTCTGATTAAGTCATATGGGCTTTTGAGGTGCTGAAAAGCTGGGCCCTGATTGGTTTGCTTTGTGCTTTTTCTCCCAGCCTACTTGGAAGTTTCCCAGCCTTTGAAAGAGTTGTTTTGTTCATCTACAAATGAACGTTTTCTTATTTCAGTACCCAGTCCATCGTGGCTTCTTTCTGACAGAACTGCTTTCTGAGTTGTAGATCTGAGCGTGTTTGTAAATCTGTGTCTAAAATGTCAGTCTATCCTGTCCATTCGTCTGAGCACTTGGGCTTTTATTGTGTTGTTCTGTATTCTTGGAATCTTTCAGGTGATCGGATTGAGCTGCTTGTTTAAAACAGAGGGCTCGTCAGGCAGTGGTGGCGCATGCCTTTAATCCAGCACTTGGGAGGCAGAGGCAGGCGGATTTCTGAGTTCAAGGCCAGCCTGGTCTACAGCGTGAGTTCCAGGACAGCCAAAGCTATACAGAGAAACCCGGTCCCTGTCTCAAAAAAAAAAAAAAAAAAAAATCCAAAAAACCAAAAACCAAACAAACAACCCCCCAAAACAAAACAAAACAAAGTTCAGAGGGTTCATTGGAGCGCCAGCACACAGTGCATTTCCCCCTGGGTTTGTGTTCATTTGTTTGGTCTTTGTTGCTTTGACACAGGGTCTTATTCTGTAGCCCAGCACACCCTGGATACATACAGAATGGCCAGCAATCCTCCTGCCTCAGTCTCCCTTGGCTGAGTGAACTTAATAGGAACAGATGCATGTTTGAGAGCATGTCAGTCGGGAAGCCACGTCACTCCAGGTTCCTTGGGCTTCGTTCCGACTCGCTGTGCTCACTTTTGAATTCTAGATGACAGCAGTTTCATGTGCTCGGAGAACTTGGAACGCAGAGGACCCCTCCGCTAGGTGTGTCTTTCTGCTCCCCTCACAGAGGGGGTGACATGTAAGTAGTCACCAGGGTCCTCTCTGGGGATTTTTGAGAGGAGTTTTAAGAAACTTTGTGGTCTCCACAAAGGAGTTTTCCTGAGTCCCACTGGCAGCAGCCTCTGCTGTCTTTAATTCCTCAGAGAAAGAACATATTAGGCACCTAATTATAATGCTGTGTATAAGAAGTGCTGCAGTTAATGATTGTCTTGGATTACAAAGTTGAGCTCAGGGGGAGTAAAAGGCAGGAATGAATCCTGTTGAAATAAATGCCTTGCGCGTCCTTTGGGGTGTCAGGAAACTTGAAGCCTTCTGCTTCACACTGACTGTCACCACTGGTGCCTGTAAGTCCCATCTCATACTGTCCTTGCTGCCTTGTTACTCAGGCTGTCTTCCCGTGTGACATTGCGTGTCCTTGTTACACAGAGGCAAAGGTTCTACACTCATTGGTAGGCACATGGTGGATATAGAGTTAGAACTGTGTCGTATTAGGTGTGGTGGCACATGCCTGTAATCTGTATTCAGGAGGCTAGGTCGAGAGGAGTGCCTTGAATTTGGGGATATCCTGGGCTACACAGCAGGCTTTTTTTTTTTTTTCTGTTGTTGTGTTAAACAAAGAAAGAAGAAAAATAAAAGACTCATCAATTGAAATTATTATTATTGTATGTGTATATTGTGTGTGTGTGAGGCATGTGTTTGTGTTGTGTATGTGTGACACTTGTGTGCCACGGCACACATTTGAAGGTCAGGGGAGCATTGAAGTCAATGCTCTCTTTCTACCTAGGGTTCTGGGGAAGTCAGACTTGGTGTCAAGCTTGCACTGGGAGCACTTTTACCTGCCTCCCCTCTTGGTGACTGCCTCCCTCCCCTTGTAACTTAAGAAGGCCATTATCCAGCTGGTATTGAATGAGTGAAGGCCTGACTGTAGCAGTCCTTACTGAACTTTATACAGCTTTCTTTAAGCAGTCCTCATGCTTTTATTCCCTTTAACTTGATACCTGGGTGTGCCACACTGGTGGCAGAGTGTGAGGAAAGCTAGCAAAGAGGAGGTGGCGCAGAAACCTTTACCACATCTAAGAGCCCGGACTTGTCCTTTAATGCTGGGTAAAAGACCCTCCAAGCACAGGTAGTGCTGAGCTGAGGCCCTGTGTGGCCTGTCCCCTGCACCTTTCTTCCCATTCCTGGCTTCAGTTCTTAGCACTTGTCTGTTTCAGCAGTGAAGAACTCCATTCCTGTTGTTTCTGGAATGTGCCAAGGGCATTTGCACTGCAAATTCCACAAGGGCAGGGGCCTGGGTTTGTCATTATTTATTGCTTCTCTAGTCCTTCACACTGCCCAGAATTTGTCCTAGCCCTGGATGAGATTAAAGGATCCTGCCCCTTCTCTCTCCAAATTCTCCTTCCACAGGACAAAGTGCTTATTCTTTAAAAAGTTTTATTTTGGGGACTTGTGTGGTAGCACATGACTTTAACCCAGCACTTGGGAGGCAGAGGCAGGTCTTACATCTCCATCTGTGTCACTGTGTCACCGTGTCACCATGAGAGCATTCTAGTACACTCTCACTGGCCTTTGTGCAGTTATGTACACAGGCATTTTTAGGCTTTATTTTTATTTTATTTACTTATTCCCATTCATTCCTTTTTTTTTTTTTTTTTTTTTTAAGACAGGGTCTCTCACTGGAACAGCTTATGCTATTCTAGAGCTCACGTGTGTAGCTTGGGCTGGTCTCAAACTTATAGCATATTATAACCTGAAAAACATATTCATAATATATAAATATATTCAAAGACTGGAAGTATTTGTCTTAAAATGTTAAGAACAGGGTGAGAGATGGCTCAGAGATTAAGAGCTCTCTTAAGAGAGCTGCTCTTCCAAAGGTCCTGAGTTCAATTCCTAGCAACAACATGGTGGCTCACAACAATCTGTAATGGGATCTGATGCCCTCTGGTGTGCAGGCATACATGCAGGCAGAACATTGTATAGATTATAAATAAATAAACCTTAAAAAAAAAAGTCAGGAACAGCTGAAGACCAAAAACAATAACAATTATATATACTTTTTATTTATGGTGGGTTTTTTTGTTTTTTTGAGACAGAGGATCTTCCTGCTTCTGTTTCCTGAGTGTTTGGATTATCTGTATGCACCACTTCACATTGCTCTACATATGTATTTTTTATAAGATGGATTTATATATTAATATAAATGCACACACATTCTTAAAAGTTTTATAATTATATGTGTCAATATTTAGATCACAGCTATGCACACACATATATTCATGTTTTATGATTAACTAAGTACATAGTTATGGATTGTAATAATATTATATGAACATAGACATGATATAGAATGACATGGTTTAAAATGTAAATTGTGGGGACTGAAAAGATGTCTCAGTTAAGAGCACTTGTTGCTCAGCGCTCTTGCAGAGAACTGGGACTTGGCTCCCAGCACCCACCTGGAGCCCTCTTTGGACCCCCACAGACACTAGGCTTGCACATGGTGCACAGATGTACATGCAGGAAAAACACATAAAATAAGATAAATCATTTTAAAAAGCTGTTTAGAATATAAATTATGGGAACTTGGGAGCAAAGGGATATCTTTAGGGGAAAATGTGGTAATTACACTGATTTTTGATCAAGGTCAGCTTTTTGTCTGCGTAGCAACTTTGAGGCCAGCCTGGGCTACATGAGATCCCATCTAGGGGGAAAGGGGGTGGGGGGGAAGGTGGAGGCATTCATTTTTAATGGGGTATGCATTATTACTGTGTTCTCAGTAGCCATGTCTGTCTGTGAACTCACTTGTCTAGCATGGCTTCCTTTTGAAGCAGCTCTGTTTAAGGAGTCCCTTCATCCCTTCAGAGGAGCGTTAACAGCCCACAAGCATGTGCTGACGGCTTCCTTTATTTGCTTTAAACCTGAAGGAGCTGAAGCCACTGTTTCTGAAGGAAGTTGGGTGTCACTTTGATGACTTTGTGACCAACCTCATTGAAAAGTCCGCATCTCTGGACAATGGTGGGTGTGCGCTCACAACCTTCTCCATTCTGGAAGAAATGAAAAACAATCACAGAGCCAAGTAAGTATGTGAGCGCTTGTCTCTCTCAGTGTAGACACCTACACCCGCACAGCTCGGTGGTCAGATGTGGAGTGCAGTGGATGTCCCTGTCACGGGTCTCACCTGGGTCTCGCCACTTTTACTTCATTTTATTTTATTTTCTGAGTTAGATTCTTACTATATTGCCTTGGCTAGCCTTGAACTCTCTAGGTAGACGAGACTGGACTCAAACTCACAGAGCCTGCTTCTGCCTCCCAAGTATTAATTAGGATTAAAGATTTTTTTTTCTTCTTAATATGGAGTTCTGTTCATTTATTATCATAGCCTTAAATTTTTTTCCATTTATTTACTATGTATGTATGCATGTATGCATGTAGGCATATAATCCCAGGTACATGTAGAGGTCAGTGGGCAGTTTGTGATTATCAGCTCTCTCCTTCCGCCATGTGAGTTCCATACTGAACTGAGGTTGTCAGTACTTTTACCTGCTAGCCATCACACTGGCCCAGTGTGACGCTCATAACGTGCACACAGCCTCCTTAGCCAAGCCCCTCATGGTGTGGGTGATATTGTAGTTATCTGCAACAGTCTGTAAGATCCCACAATGGGAGACTTAACCCCGAGTCTGGATCCAGACCCGAGCTTTGAACCACGTCATTCCATGCCTGTTACAGTTTATTCGGTGTGTACTTGTAATGAAGTGCCCTGTCCTCAGGATGTGTTTTCCCATTTGTTCAGTCACCAAGAAAATAAGAGGGAAGGGATCCGTGGCTAATCTGTGCTAATTTGCTGTTCTGAGCTCTCTGCCAGCGTCTCCTGGAGAAGGGTTTTGAGAAGCAACAGCCAACAGCAGTGCCCAAAGTAAGATGGTCTATAGGGCACTAAAGTGTGGGTTTTTATTACCCGAAAGCAGCTGATCCGATCAGCGGGCTGGTAGGAGTTGATGTAAGTTCCTTGCCACTGGGAATCACTCCATAAACATCCGGACAGAAGATGCTTGCTGCCAAGCCTGAGTTCAGTCCTTGGTTTAACACGGAGGAAGGAAAGAGCTGACTCCCGACTCTCTGACCTCTGTACACATGCACGTGCCACCCTTCCTTAAATAAGAAATTAAATAAAATGTAAAAGGTAGACAAACATCAGGACAGCGTAGAGGACGCATCAATAGTAGTGTACAGCATGGTGGGGACCCTGCCTCCCTCAGCAGTGTACAGCATGGCAGGGACCCTGCATCCCTCAGCAGTGTACAGCATGGCGGGGACCCTGCATCCCTCAGCAGTGTACAGTGTGATGGGGACCCTGCCTCCCTCAGCAGTGTGCAGTGTGATGGGGACCCTGCCTCCCTCAGCAGTGTACAG
>JADRCD010225812.1:0-10691 GCA_019843815.1 Montemys delectorum
TTTTTTTTTTTTCTTTATAGTTGTGGTTGTTGTTGCTGCTGTTGCTGCTGCTGCTGCTATTTTTAATTTTTTAATTAAAATATAATTACATCATTTCCTCTCCTCTCCTGCATTTTCCAACTCCTTCCATTTGCCCACTTGTTTCCTCTTTTTCTTTGTTATTAGTGTACTTGTGTGTGCTCGCCTAAATATGTAAATACAGTCTGTTCTGTCTGGTTAGTATAATTTGTATGTATATGATTTCAAGTCTGACCATTGAGTCCTGGACGACCCATTAGGGGGTTCATCCTTAAGAAAGACTTTTTCCTGCACTCTCCAAATTCCTTAGTTGCCTGTGTTTTCTTTCTAAGGTTGGAACCCCCATGAGACCTTCTCCTTCTACATTAGCATGTCTACTGGTGTTGTCCTTGTCAGGTCTTGTTTAAGAGCCATATTGTTGAAGTATCATGGGGCAGCTTCCCTGTCACTTCTAGGAGACAGCCTCAAAGCAGAGACCTCCTGGTCTCTGGCTCTTACAATCTTACCACCCTCCCTTCTAAGATGTCTGCAGGGACCTTGGGTGCAGGAATGGTGCTGTAGATGTACCCATTCATTAAGGGCCAGGCTCTCTACAATCAGTACTTCACTGAACTTTGATCAGTTGTGGATTTCTGCAATGGTCTCCGTCTGTCTGAGGAGATTTTCTCTAGTGAGGGGTGAGAGCTAAAGTAAGTGTATCTTCATACACTTCTCTGCACATATAAAGATAGATATTTTGAAGGCACTTAGGAAGTATACTGATTTAGTGAAGCCGTGGTGGTAGGATCTCCTCTACGGCCTCACTAGCCATGTGCGGTTGGTTAGGTTTCTAGTACAAGGCACAGTTTCTCCCCGTAAGCAGCCTTTAAGTCCACTTAGAGAGCTGTTGGCTACCGCCAAGATATTTATGCCGCTTCTCCACCCTTATGGGTGTCCTGTCATGGCGGTTGTTGTGGTTCAGGTAGAACTATTGATTGCTTTTCTCCATGGGAGCTTACACAGAACCCCTCAGTGTTATGAAACCTTAGGGAGGAGGTTTTCAGATGTGTGCTGTGTGCTGTGTGCTGTGTGCTATAGGACATCTTTAGTGTAATTGTCTCCTCTTCCCTCCTTCCCCAGTCAAACTCCCTCTCCTCTGGTGCAAACATATTTTCTGTATCAGCTTTCTGGACTTGCTTATATAATGTATTTTGTATGCATATCAAAGGTCCGAGTTTTGTCCATTTCCCCAAAGAAGAGCATGATGGGATATAAGTAAAGGCTGACTTTATCCCAGCTAAAACCACATCCTCCATTGGGTCTGGCCAAAAAGAGAATCTTTACTCTCTACTCAATGTGTCAGTGCCCCGACGACGGTGCCAGGTGCTGATGTTATAAATGCTTGGGAAAGAGAGATAGTAAATGTTCAACCTACCTACTAAGCAATGAAGGTGTCCTGAAGGTGATGGGATATAGTGGAAGAACATCGAAGGCCTGATAGATACTCAGAGGCTAGGAGAGGTAGGAAAACACTACTTTAAGATCTGAAGAATATGAACTCACTTGAGACCAGAAAAGGACTTGAAAAAGAGAGAATTGGCCCACCAAGAACCTGTAACACAAATTCCCCATGCTTTTTTAAAACCGAAAGCTTTTTTAGGTTTATTTATTTTATGCATGTGAATGTTTGCTTGGATTATATGTATGTGTACCATGCAGCATCCCTAGTGCTCATGGAAGTCAGAAGAAAACATTTGACCCCCTGAAACTGGAATAATGGATTCTTTGAGCCACAAGTTCCTGGGAACTGAACCCAGGACCTCTGGAAGAACAGCAAGTGCTTTTAACTGCTGACCCATCTCTCCAGCCCCAAGAACCTTAGTCTTTCAATCTTGAACTAGAAAATGCTTCCAAGTATTCAAGGCATCAGGGGATATTAAGGTGGTTTTTACCTGCATGATGGAGAGATAAGAGGTACCTTCCTCAGCGAGCAGGTTGGGAAAGCTTTTTAGGACCTTTGAAATGCATGAAAGATACATTATATAAGCAAGTCCAGGAAACTGATACAGAAAACATGCTTACACCAAAAAGCTAAGAAGATACACACAGAAGTGCACCCATTTCAAGCTGTGTTCATCGCTGTCATGTTGAACAGATGAAAAGAAAATGGAGCTTGCCTGCTTCCTATGAGAAATGTTCTGCCTTGTGACGGAGCAAGGCAGCATTTTGAGCTTCTGTTTAGTTGGGAGAACCTTTATTCAACAGACATATTCATGAAAGCCTGAATCAGCTGGTAAGAGGAGGTGCTGATGTGGAAGGGGCAGGCTCCTATCTACTCTCAGCCTCTCCCAGCTCCACAGGGCCTTGAAAGCATGTGTTACAGAAACCCTGTAGTCTAGCCACAGAATGCAGTCTAACACAGATGTGGAAATCTAAACGTTATAAATAGAAATGAATATTGACCTTGGGTTGTACTTGATAACTGAATTATAAAAGTAGTACAGGTCCTGGCATAGTGTGCTTGACAGCCTATATATATGTGTACATATATACACATATATACACATATATGTATATATGTACACATTTATATGTTCAAGCATATATATATACATATATATGATATTCTTCTCCCTGTGTCCTCCTACCCTCTCTTCCATGTACATATGTGTGTGTGTATGTGTGTGTGTGTGTGTGTGTGTGTGTATATATATATATATATATATATATATATATATATATATATGGAAGGCTGTTGCAAGTATTAACAAAAATGGGTATTGAAAGTGCTTGGCATGGTGCTGAACACACAATGGCTCTTGACAATGTGAGTTTCTGCTCCTAAGATAGCTAGAGGTTCCGGGTCATGATCCCTGGGGACATTTCAAGAATGTGCTGTTAAACAATGGCATGAGTATCCTCTGACTATGGTGAGAATCTACATGGGATGTCAAACATTAGCTCAAATCCCCCAGGGACGCTATGCATCTGAACCTCCCCATCAGCTGCTAACTCATAACTGACCCTCTCACATCACTAATGCCAGGTATTTTGGGGCTGAGAGATTGCCATATGTGCTCTGCAGAAGAACCATCAACACTGGGTAAAGATAGAATATTAAGTCATTTTGCCATTAAGGAATTACACAAAGTCCCAGAGAATAGCCAGAACTATAATGCTAGGCATCTGTTGGCTGGGATGCCCTTTCTTGTCAAACTCCTTTCTAGAACCAACAGAAAAAGAATCTGAGTAACCAGGCCTGGTGGCACTCAGGGTCTGAAGCGAAACTATATAACAAGTTTGGGGCCAATCTAGGCTACACAGTGAGCTCTAGTACAACCTGTCTACACTACACTGCGAGACCTTCTACAAAGAGAAAAAAAATCTATATAAAAGAGATTTAAGGAAATCTAAAAAGCTAAAAGAATTATGCAGCAATCAGTCTATAAAGCAACTTGTGAGAACTTCACTCCCTCAACTTTACATATAATCTAATTATGATTTAAAAATATTTCCCTGTAAAACGGCATCTCTTTTACTTTTGTAGCCTGCAGTTGACCTCAGGCCTCCTTGTCCTCTTTTAAAGCCATGGGGACAATATTAAGGCAATAAATTTTAGGTTGTTGTTATATCATGTATAGATAATTATTATCAGCTAGATTGGTAGCAAAGAGTAGGACATACATCCATACCAATTTTTTCTTCAAATGTCCACAGTTGAATTAAGGAAGAAACAAACCATTGCATGGCTTGTCTATGAATTAGGAATGAATCTGTCATTCTAAAGAGCAATGTCTCTGGGATATAACAAAGAAGGGCAATGATAAGGTGGGTTTTGCTTCAGAAAGTTCTTCAAGGCCAGTAAAATGGGTCAGTGGATAAGGTGTTTGCTGCCCAGCCTATAGACATGTTTGATCCCCAGAACTCACATGGTAGAAGGAGAGGATTCCCATAGGTTATATCTGACCTCCATACATGTGCCATGGCACCTACACACACACACACACACACACACACACACACACACGCACGCACGCACACGCACACACGCACACACAATTAAGAACAAAGTTCTACTAAATTTTCATTTGTCAAGAATCTTTTCTACCTTATCGGTGGCTTTTCCTCCCCAGAATCAACCTGATTGACAGTCTTTGAAAGTTGCAGATGTGCTTGTATGTGTATATGAATAAGACCATCTTTTACAATACCCAGAAAAATATTTTCTTGTTTAAGATTTTATTTTTATTTTAGTCATGTGTACATATGTTTTTAAGTATGGGTTTGTACAATACCCTCAGAAGCCAGAAGATACCCAACTCCCTAGAGCCAAAATTTGAAGTAATATGAGCCCTGCAGTGTAGTTCTGGGAATCAAACTGGCCTTCTGAAAGAGCAGTATTCACTCTTAACCAGAGCCATCTCTCCAGTCCTGAGGAATAATGCTTTGACGATAATGCAATGGAAGGGAGCTGTGAGATTGCTTCTTAAATTAGTCCTGTATGTGTGGCCTCGTCTGTTGTGAGACTAGTTAACTGTGATTGCCAGCATCTGCCATATTAGCAAACATCCCAATAGCTCTGCCTTGGGGCTGTGACTTCCCTGGATCTTGTCACACGGTCTACAAGGTGATAGAATTGAGAATCTGTTAGAGGAGCTAAGTGCAAACAGACATGCTCTTAGCAACACCCATTCTTGGCTTCTTCATTCTCTAAGAGACCAAGACAGTTTAGAACGTCTCTAAGATACCCTCTATCTTCAAAATTCTGAGATGTAAATGTTTTATATGAATGAAATTTTTAAATGTATACTTTCTTAGGGTTTCTATTGCTGCAATGAAACATGACCAAAGCAAGTTTGGGGAGGGAAGGATTTGTTTGGCTTACACATCCATAGCACTGTTCATCACGGAAGGAAGTCAGAAAGGGAATTCACACAGGGCAGGAACCTAGAGGCAGCAGGTGATGAAGAGATGGGGGAGGGGTGCTACATACTGACTTGCTCCTCATGACTTGTTCAGCTTGCTTTTTTTATAGACCCCCAGGACCACCAGCTCAGGAATGGCACCACCGAGTTTGCCCACATTAATCTCTAATTTTAAGATGACCTCCAGCTGGATCTCTTGGAGGCATTTTCTTAATTGAGGTTCCCTCCTCTCAGATGACTTTAGCTTGTGTCAAGTTGACCTAAAACCACACAGCACAGATGCCAGTTAGTCATTCTGAGTGCTGAAAGTTTCGAAAGCCCATGTTGACATTTTTCGAATAAGTGGATGTTATCTTAGTATCTAGGATGGTATATACTGCAAACAAAGCCTAAGCTTGGTGACTTAAAGTCCCCTTTCTTTCTGTTTTACCCATCAGTTAGTGGTCACTTAGGTTGTTCTCATTGTGAATAGAGCTTCAATAAATGTGGAAGTGCAGATGTCTCTGCAATGAGCTGATTTTATTTTCTTTGAGTAGTGTCTTAGTGAAGAGACACCATGACTAAGGCAAATCTTATAAAAAGAAAGCATTTAATTGAGGTCTTGCTTAGGGATTCAGAGGGCTAGTCCAATCTCATCATGGCAGAGAATATGGCACCAGGTAGGCAGACACAGTGCTGGAGGAAGTAGCTGGAAGCTTCACATTGTGATCCATAGGCAGCAGGCAGAAAGGGAGACACTCGGCCTGCTATGAGCTTGTTTTGAAACTTCAAAACTCACCCTAGTGACATGGTTCCTCCAACAAGGTCACGCCTACTCCTACAAGGCCACACCTCCCAATCCTTCTAATCCTTTCAAACATATCAACTCTGTGGTGACTAAGCATTCAAATCTATGAGCCTGTGGGGACCATTCTTATTCAAACCGCCACAAGTTCATACTCAACAGTGGTATTGCTGGATCATGGGTGGTTCTATTTTTAATTGGAGGCTGCCAACATTCTGTTTTCCATAATGACTGCATAGATTTACATTCTCATCGATAGTCACATCGCACTCTTTACACTTATTTAGCCAGCACATCTCTTTTCTAATATAAAGCATATCAAATCCTTCTGAATCAGAGTTCTATAAATGTTCCCACTAGGGAAATATTGGCCCAGAGGGTTTCTGAAATCATCATGATACTTAAATACATACAAGTTCTAATTCCGCATATTCTGAAGCACATTTCTGATCATAGTCTTTCCTCTCTGGATTCTATTGCTTGAAACATGTAGATCCCTGTGGTCACTGAGGTGGCAGTGAGAAAGTGGTATCTGGTGGTTGTTGTTGTTGTTGTTGCTGTTGCTGTTGTTGTCTTAAGTCTAAATATCTTAGTGTGGCATTCAGAAAATGATGTTAACGTTCTTCTCCATCTCAACTCTGATCTTTTCCATTCACATGCCTCTGTTCCTTGCTAGCTGGATCTTTCCTGCTTTTTCTTTTTCCCTCTATGCCTGTGTCCCTGCTGCTGTCCCCAACGAAACATCTGTCCCAGTGTTAAACATGCAAGAGAAGCTAGTTTAATTTTTTATAACATTTTATGTATAGGTATATATATACTCTACGTGTGTGGGTGTGTGCTGGAAGTATGTGCAGAGGTCAGAACTAACAACCTATGAAAGTCAGTTCTCCCCTCCTCTCATGTCGATCCAGGGACTCGATCTTGGGCTGTTAGGCTTCATGGCAGGTACTTGGACTTGCTGAGTCATCTGGCTGGCCCTCATTTTAAAACCTCATTTTAAAGCCACTCCTGCCAAGCTGACTTGGCTCCAAATTCATCTTTATTTCAAACTCAGTGTTCTACAAACTGGATCCCATATATTGAATTAACCATGTAAATTACTTTCTAGAACTTCAGGAATGGTTTTACACATGGCTGCTTGCCCTAGACCTATGTACGTAATGGACCCAGTAATATGATTAAAAAGGAAACTCTTTCAATGCAGAAAGGACAGTAATCCAATGTCTATACACTTAACACTTTGGTGTGAGCTCACTGTCAGTTCTGTACAAGCAAGCACAGGTTGATGAGGCCCATGGGCTCCCAGACTGAAGCACCCTGGGATACTCTAGATTTACAATTCCCCTCCCTGGGATACTCTAGATTTACAATTCCCCTCCTGAAGGAATCTGTCTGGACAAGGCCTCCAGATGACTTTGCTGTGCTCCAAAGTCTGTGCATAATTACAGTTGGGGCTAAATATATTACTGCCCTGGTCTAGATGCGTTTATCAAAGATACAAAGTGGGTTTCTCATTTTCCTCCAGCCTAATCAGTCCAGTACAGTCCACTCCAGAAATGGGGCAATGGCAAATACATTTGCTCTCTCACTGTTGACTGCTGCTAGTCACACTGTGTAGAGAGAGGCCCATGCATTCATCAACATCTACCCTGTCTCTTGCAGCTGATCAGGCAGATCCCTGCAAACTCCTAGACTGTGGCAAGTTTGCCCAATGTGTAAAGAATGAGTGGACAGAGGAAGCAGAGTGTCGCCACAGACAGGGACACGAGAGCCACAGGACCCTGGACTACCAGGACCTGGACCTCTGTCCCCCTGGAAAAACTTATGAGGCCGGTGGAGGACAAGCAGCCCCATGCAGGTAAGTCAAGTATGTAGACTGCAGACCCAAGAAGAATCCATTGCTCATACTCTGAAAGCTACCTTGTTGATAAATTCATGGGCTCCTCCAGACAAAAGTTTTATTTTGGATATTATAAGTTAAGCTATGAATAAAACAGGCAGAGGGATATGTTGATACAGGACCCTGCTTGCCAAGCGCTTCTTAAAGGTGCTCTCACCATTAAGGGTAAATACATTGTAACATACCCAGGTGATATTTGGGAAGTTGGAATGATACAATTACAGTGTTGTGCATGTTGTTAGTGAGTATCAAAAAAAAAAGGAATCATTTTTGTAGGTGAAAGAAATTGTACATTACTGTAGAGCTGGGATTCTATGAGTTTAGCAGGCAGTCAAATCTCTGGGAGCCTCATGAAAACATGCTCCTCTGACCTTTCTCTTCCCTACTTCTAGCCAGAGGTGGGCTCAAGTACAGCTGGGGCAGCAATGCAAGGGTCACACTCGGGAGTCCTGTGCAAGGCTTTCATTAGTATTTGTACTTGTCCCAGAGGGAAGCAAAAAAGACATGAGTGAATTTACTGCTGTGTGTGTGTGTGTGTGTGTGCGCGTGTGCACGCTTGTGTGAAATGTGGGGCATTGTGTCTGTCTCTCTGTTTCTGACAGTTTCTGTCTCTGTCTCTGTCTCTGTCTCTGTCTGTCTGTCTGTCTGTCTCTCTCTATCTCTCTCTCTCTCTCTCTCTGTGTGTGTGTGTGTGTGTGTGTCTATGCACGTAGGTAGGTGTATGTGTCACCAAATATGTTTAAAGGTCAGAGATCAACCTTAGGTGTCATTCCTTACCGTGGTCTTTGAGACAGGGTCTCTTATTCACGGTTGCATATGTCAGGCTACCTTGACACAGCTTCCACAGCATCCATTCCACTTTCCATCTCACCAGAGACACCCATTACTTATCAGGCCTTCTGGAGGTTCTGGAGACCTAAACTATGGTCCTCATCCTTTATCCTGTGAACCATCTGCACAGCCGGTCAGCTTGGTTTTTAAAGCCCTGAACAGTTCCTCCTTTCATGAAGTATTTTGTATAGTAACATTTTTAATGATTAAAATAGTTCACTCTGTATAAGTGTCCTAAATTGATTTCTACTGGAATCAAAATGGATGAGAGAAGCTCTTCAGTGGGCATAGGAAGGGACAGAGATGTGATCAGACATGAATGTGTGCTTAGGAGAGAGCAGAAAACACAGGGTTCTCCTCGGACTGTGGTACACACAGAAAAGGTCTGCAACCTCTGCTCTCAAGGGCTTCTGCAGAGGCCAGTCTTAGGCCACTTTCAAGAGCATGGCCGGCCTTTCTCAACCACACCCTTCAGGCATACAACAACATTTGCTTGGTGCGAGATGGCTGACGTGGCTGACGTGGCTGGCATGTGGTTCTGGTCCCCTCATCCCCCTCTTGCTCATTCAAATGGCCACACTCCCCAATGTCACACCACATGGCCACCTACTTCCCAAGACTCCACCATCTTTATAATACTCACCCTGCGAGTATTAAGGCATCAACACTTTTAAAATAACCACTTGGCCATGACTAGGAAGCAATGTTCTGGGGTCGGAGTCGGGTTTAAAAGTGCAGTTTAGAAATCAAGTTGGAAATAGTCAAGAAATGGCCGTGCGTATATCCCTTCTCTAAGATGTAGTATCCTTATTGGATGATAAGACTGATAGAGTCCACCATGAGCTTACTGAGGCCACGAAGGGTCATTACAAATTACGTTCTTAAGGACATGCAGCGCAGAGTATCCAAGAAGCGAAGCTGATGATTGTCCATGTGGTATCTCTATGTCTGTGAAGGCATGAACACGGCTTCATATGGGTTTGAAATTCGTCTTATAAAGTTCCTTTTGGAAATGAGAAAGTGTAAGAGGAGACAGATGATAACGTACAGAGATGTGTGGCTTCTCAGTAAGAGAGCAAACTGACACGAAATAAAATTTGTGACACCTAGATAAGTGATAAACAGAACAAAGGCAACCTTCAGAAAAGATCCTTCTACACCAGGGAGTTTCTTTTAGAAAGCAGGGCAAATCAACAAAAGAGAGACAGACTAGCCACTCAGGGCTGGAGTAGAGCTGCTTCCCATTTACAAATTCAGAGCTGCCTAAACCTGAAGAAATAACCTTTGAACCAGGTGTGGTAGCAGTAGGACAGCTGCAAGTTCAAAACTGGCCAGTTCTGGTTTCCAGACCCCCTATCCATAAAACAAAACAAAATTCTAAAAGGCCACCCTAATGACACACCCATCCCAGAAGACATTAATATTTCCGTGGCAGACACAGGCAAGAAGACTAACAAATGATAAGATTAAAGGAAAATATAGCCTGTACCATAGACAAGCTACTGATGATAATAATAATAATAATAGTAATAATAATAGCAATAATAATAATAATAGAAGAGGAGGAAGAAAGTGGTCAGTAAAAGATAAACATTTGTCTTAGTCAGAGTTTCTATTCCCGCACAAACATCATGACCAATAAGCAAGTTGGGGAGGAAAGGGTTTATTTAGCTTACTTCCACATTGCTGTTCATCACCAGAGGAAGTCAGAACTGGAACTCAAGCAGGTCAGGAAGCAGGAGCTGATGCAGAGGTCATGAAGGGATGTTCCTTACTGGCTTGCTTCTCCTGGCTTGCTCAGCCTGCTCTCTTATAAACCCAAGACTTCCAGCCCAGAAATGGCACCACCCACAAGGGGCCCTACCCCCTTGATCACTAATTGAGAAAATGCCCCACAGCTGGGTCTCATGGAGGCACTTCCCCAACTGAAGCTCCCTTCTCTGTGATAACTCCAGCCTATGTCAAGTTGACACACAAAACCAACCAGTACAATTGAGCCCTTGCCAACTTGACACACAAACACATCACTATTATGCCTCAACCCTTATTTTCTTAAGATCTAAAATCCCATAGTCTTTACATATTAAAAGTTCAATCAATTTAAAATGTCCAATATCTTTTAAAATTCAAAGTCTCTTAACTGTGGGCTCCACTAAAATACATTCTTCCTTCAAGAGGGAAAAATATCAGGGCATAGTCACAATCAAAAGCAAAAGCAATGTCTGAGATTCAACTCACAATCTTCTGGGCTCCT
>JADRCD010225814.1:0-39749 GCA_019843815.1 Montemys delectorum
ACGATGCTATGAGGAACTGCTTGGGAGGTCGAAGGGAGAGGGAAATATTGAAGATAATTCTTAAGTTTTGGCTTGCACAGTGGATGACTATGTTATCATAGAAACAGACAATTCTACAGGGACCTCATTTCACTCACTTGACTTTGGCTGCTCTGGACACACTACTGCGATTTCAGAGGAAAATGTGCAGTAGTGTGGGTTCAGAAAGAATGTTTCAGATGGAGATATAACTTTATAAATCAAAGAGAGATATGGAATAATTAAAGCAAGATATTTGGGGAAAACCCACAGAGGTTGACTATGGGTTGACATAGAGCGTAATTAAAAATCACAAAATATTTCTAAGTAAATGCAAAAAGAGAAAGTTACAGGCCTACATGAAGTTGCTCACAGAGGGAAGGAGGAGGAGGGAGATGGAGAGAGGGAGGGCGAGGAGGAGTGTGACCTCCCCCAGCCTCAAGTGAGCTGAACCAGACTTTGTCCTTGCCACAAAGCAGCCCACTTGGGTGGGGTCCCTGAGATAAAGAAAGAGCTTTTGTGCTGCCGATTCTCTGCCCTCTCTGCCTCTTCCGAAGTTCCTGCTAGGAGCCACGCCCTGCTAAACGGCTTCACCTGCCTTCCGGACAGAACAACAAGATGCTAACTAGGCCACAAGATCCTGGCTTACTGGGGAATGGGTTTCCCTGCCTATATATTTCTCAGATTCTGAAATACACATTGGACCTTGATTGGAACTTTTGACTTGGTCTGGTTATTTCTCTCGAAGTCCAATTCCCCTATTTTCCCCCAGGCCCCTGCCTGTCTTTCAGGAACTTGGTTTGCCTAGCTGCTGGTGGCTACAGAGGAGGAGGAGGGACTCAGTAGCAATTACTATCTTATAGCACAAGGGGCAAGTAAGCAGGAGGAAGCCACTGCAAGGGGGCAGAGAGTAGACTTCTGTCATAAGAGACAATGTAGCAAGATGAAAGGACTGGAAATGGCTTGGTGTGAGATGAGTGGGGACGTGAATTCAGATTCTGGGAACCCATGCAGAGTGGGTCTGCATAGCGTATGTGTCTGGTCCCAGTGTGTTTACTTTGGGAAACCAGACATTGACAGAATTCCTAGGTCCTCCTAGGCTAGCT
This sequence comes from Montemys delectorum, assembly GCA_019843815.1. Taxonomy (NCBI): domain Eukaryota; kingdom Metazoa; phylum Chordata; class Mammalia; order Rodentia; family Muridae; genus Montemys; species Montemys delectorum. The sequence goes on from JADRCD010225814.1 coordinate 1,125, forward strand.
AGCCTGGTGTACACAGAGGAGAACAAGAGACTGCCTCAGACAAGGAGGGCGTGGGCTGACAGCTGAGGCTGTCCTCTGAATATGTGCAGACACACATGCATGCACACACACATAAGCACACACACATGCCCACACACATGATTTTAAAATAGGTAGAAATTATTTATGAAAATGTCATAATGAAACCTGTTACTTTGTTTGCTATTTTAAAAATACATATTTAAACTAAAGGAGAAGGTAGGATAATGGTTGGATTTGCTTCTGTGGCCATCATGTCAAACTGGAGAACTGGGGGACTATTCTCAAGGGGCAATATGCAGATCTCCAGTGATAAGTGGGTTACTATTTTAAATAAATAAATAAATAAATAAAAAGCCAGGCGGTGGTGGCACATGCCTTTACTCCCAGCACTTGGGAGGCAGAGGCAGGTGGATTTCTGAGTTCAAGGCCAGCTTGGTCTACAGAGTGAGTTCCAGGACAGCCAAGGCTACACAGAGGAACCCTGTCTCGAAAAAAACAAAACAAAACAAAACAAAAAATTAATGATGCGATTTCCCTCTTCTCTACCCTTCCTCTCACCCCTCCCATGGAACCCTTCTTTACTCCTTTTCAAATTCATGGCCTCTTTGTTTGAATTTATACTGTTTGCTTCTTACATTGAGAATTTTTATTTTTATGCATATGTGTATCTGTGTAGTGTGTGTGTGTGTGTGTGTGTGTGTGTGTGTGTGTGTGTTTGGGGCTTTGTTTTTCTTCCTCTGTGTGAGTCCATGGGACCATGGACAGATTGTCAGTGCCTTTACTGATGAACCAACTCACTGGCCCTGAGAAGCTGAATGATATAACCTTTAACCAGCAACTTTTCATCTCCGTATAGCATTGCTTGTAATCTGTCCAGCTGTGACAACTGAAATGATGGCTATAAGAACAATGGTAATCTCTATGAATAATAAAATATAATTTGAAAATTACTCTGAGATAGAAAAGTCCAGATTATAATTACATCTGTGAAATTTTGCAAAATATAATAATATCTTGTTTAATCACTTCCAACACTTAGGTATACAACAAGAAAAAAAAGAATAGCCTAATGGAAATCTCTGTCAAGAAAAGTGTTTGTTGAGAGGTAAGGATTAATATTATTAGTGATATAGAACTCAAACCAGTATCACAAACTGCATGTATTAAAGAAAACCATTTCATGTGTTGTTTGTTTTTGTGTGCTTCTGGACTTCCTGATTCTGGCCGGGAACAAGGTCAAACTTGCCAGAATACTACAAGAAAAGATGTTGATGATCACAGGTAGGAAATAGCCTTGGTCCCATGAGACGGCCCCTTCTTAGGAGACCGCCGCGCCAAGTGTACCACCATAAGGAGGAACATCGGGCCACCACATTCAGCCTTGGCGCCCGCCCACTCAGCACCCAGGAGCATCCGGGGCTCAGCATTCCAGACCTCTGTGGCACTTGGGGTTCTTTGAAGCTCCAAGTGTTGTTCATTTGTTTTGTTTGTTTTTCAGAAAGGAAACAGATGGGAAAAGCTGGAGTTGGTAGGGAAGTGGTGGAATCCGTCCTATTATATCCACATTATAGAACATCGTGTTGTTGTTAAACACAGTCGCTGATATTTCCATAGTAACAGCTATCACTTAGTGAGCCTTCAGCTGTGAGCTAGGTAGCGTTTGAAGTGTTTTCCATGAATGAGCTCATGCAATTCCGTAATGACTCTCTTAGAAAAGTACTAATGTCAGGGTCATGTTGTGAGAGACAGGGATGGGAGATTTCTTTGCTCATGAGTAGAAGCATAAAGCCAGATGTGAAACCAAAGGGACTGGCCCTGCAGTCTGTGACTTTAGCTAACGGGAACACTCCCTACTCAGAGATGCCTTGACCTGAAGTGAGAGCTGAGATTCACTGTTACGGAAGGCTGAGATAATATAGTATGCAAAACTTTATCTCCAAGGAAATAGCTTAGCTGGCCCGAAAGGCTGTTTATTAGCTGTGACCTTATGCATTCTGGGTTTCATTAAATCTCATGTTCTGTTTAGTAGGAACAATAAGATTTGCTTTGTACCTCACAGGAGGTAGAAACCAAATGAACTCACATGGATTAAGTGCTTTTCCAAGGATTTTGCAATAAAGCATTATTACTAGGAACATTCTTATTAATATTGTCACGTAAATGTCAAACATATATAACATAAATTCCAATGAATCTTATACTTTGTGTATGAAGTAAGTAATATTGATATTATCACAAAAGCTTGGGACAGTGCTTTAAAATCAAGGACATTATTCTTTGATGTACAATTAAACATTATACAAATTAGAAGTTCTTATAATCAAATGAGTTGAAGAAACATGGAGGCTTAACAAACATGTTTTCAATTGTAGGGTTTTTAGACTTTAGAATGTTACTGTACAATACACATCCAATGGTCTGAATGGTCAAACAACATTTCCAAAACAAGGTTTTCTTCACAAAACATATCTTCTAAGTATATTTTGAGATGACTGCTTAGGGGGAAGGTAATTAGGTATACACTATTCTCTGTGTAGTGTGTGTGTGTGTGTGTGTGTGTGTGTGATGTTTAAATCAAAATCTTAATATAAGAAGGAGCTTAGCAAATTTTGGTTTTATTTCACTGGTACCTGCATCCATGGTATTCTTATCCTGTATGATTATGTATTTGGTTTTCCTTTGGGGAGTGCTACATACCAATTGGATTTTTTTTATTAACTGCATTCTAGGTCCTGTTATAGACTCTGAGAATACAGTAGCCAGTGAGCTAGAAAAACATGCCTGCCCTTAAGGGGCTGAGATTACAGGAGTGTGGAGGGAAGAGTGGTAATAAAGAACACTCGGGAGAGTAAATGCCCTTCTGTAGGGAAGTCATGAAATGCAAGAGGAACGGTGGGGAGGGGTGAGCTTGGGCCCGGTGGACTCCAAGGTGCCTCTGAGGTGTCAGCTGCAGTTTGAATGGGTAGGGTCTAAGAAGATCAACCAGAGGTGACTTGAAGCAGAGACTTGAATGAAGCCTGTGAGGATCACTAAAACTCTCTGGGATGAACATACTACCTTCCGAGAATGGATACAAGACTACATACCTAGTATGCTCTAAAAATAGCAATTTGGTCAGCATGCTAGAGCAGAATGTGTGTGTGTGTGTGTGTGTGTGTGTGTGTGTGTGTGTGTGGAGGGGGGATAAACAAGAGGACAGAGCAGCAGAGAAAAGTGAGGAATAAGAAGGTGCCGGGTCTAACAGATATTTTTCATTCATTCATTCATTCATTCATTCATTCATGGCCTAGTTCATTTATCCATTCATGGCTTTTCAGTTGTGTGGTAAAACACTGACGAAAAACAACTTGAGAGAGGAAAGGGTTTGTTTGGCCTACAGGTTACATTTCATCATAGGGAGAAGAAGCTAAGGCAGGAACTCAAGGTGGAAATCTGAGACAGGAACTGAAGCAGAGCCCACTAAGGCTCACTGTATCCTGGCTCACTTCTAGGTTCACACTCAGCTCCCTTTCTTAGAGCATGCACACCCACCTGTCCAAGCACGGCACTGCCCACAGGGGCTAGGCCCTCCTTAATCATTTAGCATTCAAGAAAATGACCACAGACAGATTCACAGGACAAGTGATCCAGATAATTCGTTTTTGATGTTCCCTCATCTCAGGTGTATCAAGTTGACACCAGAACTAACTAGCACTCCTCCAAAACTTCCTGTTGTGCATTGTGGTGCTACCAAGGCATGGGGATTTTGAGGGGGACTAATCACTGAAGGAGGTGCTCTAGTAAAGTAACCTTGTAAAAAAGATAGAGATCAGCTACCTGGCCCCTTTTATATATATGAGACTAATGCAGAGGGCTCCATCTGAGGAGACAAGAGAGGCCTCACCCCACACAATCTGCTGGTGCCTTGATTGTGGACCTTCAGCCTCTAGAACTTTGGGCAATCCATTTCTGATGTTTCTGTTGTTGCTCAATATAATAGCTTGGATATGGAAATGTCCCCCTGGGGTCATGTGTTTGAACATTTGGTCGGCACTGTTTGGAAGGTTGTAGAACCTTTAAGAGGTGGGGTCTTGCTAGAGGAGGTAGATCATTGAGGGTTTGTAGCACTGCCTCCCTTCCTTTCCGGACTGCAGCCAGCCTACTGCTCCTCTGGCCCTGCCTTCCCTTTGATGACACCATGTTTCCCCTGGGACTGTGAACCAGAATAAACCTTTTCTTCATTCAATTGCTTGTTAGGTACTTTGTCACATGATCAGAAAGCGATTACAAGGGGGAAAAGAGGGGGACTGAGTAGCAGGTAGTTGGGAATTCACAGTGGTGAGGTAGGAAGGTAGAGGAGTTTTGGGAAAGTGTGACCTGAACTGACTAAAGCTTTAAGAGAAGCCGGCTGTAGGGAGGGAGCTCTTTACAACACAGAGATCTCCAGAGAAACGTATTACTTTTCCTCTTTATTCAGACATTACTCTGAACTTCTCTTGTCATTGATGACCACTTCAGAGAGTTCTCGAAGCTGGACACGGTGCCCTTTCTCTCTCTCCTCCCTACCCTCATATGTATTTTCCTCATTAAATAGTGACATACACTCTCCTGAGAACTCTGTGAATGCAGAGACCCCTGGGGAAGGGTCACTGGCTGCAAAGAGAAGGCAGAAAGCAGATCATAGCCCATGGATCATGGGATTACATCATTCATCTGTGTTGTTTGCCACTTTCATAAGTATGCAAAAGACAAATGCACACTGTATAAGTAATACTTGAACTAACTGAATGACTACCCATTGAAATAAATTTGTCTTTTAGAGTTTTATATCCTTATCAAGCAAGATGTATATTCTTTTAGGATCTGCTTTGATGAATCCATACATAAAGTATCTTACTTTTTAAATAAAACCCAACAAAGCTGAACATTCCTTTTTGGGTGAACTACCCCACACCATTCCACCCCGTGTGACCAATAAACTCAGAAAATTTTCAAGTTTAAATCCAATTATGTCATGGTTTTAAACTGTTTGAATTTGAAAGCTGAATGTGTCTGAATTTGAGAAAAGAGATTCCAAGTATATTAAAATATTTATGTTTCAGATGAGAAATAAACATTGTTTATTCTCTGTTCATTAAGTAGCATTATGAGTCTATTATACTCATACATTTTATTATTAGAGATTAATATCAATATGAGCAATACAATATATCGATGACTTTATGCTGTCAGAAGATATCCTGGAGAAAATTTTCTTACAGTGCTAATTACTTTCATGTCTGAAATTGATGCTTGCAGTTTTACTACTGTATATATCATTGTAACTTTATGTTCAGTTTATAACCTTTATAATATTTGGTATGTATGATCACAGTTTTGAAATCATATACTCTGATTTAATTGGTTGGGAGTGAGTTTCTGTAGCTTTTCCAGTAACTTCGACTGGGAGACATTGATGAGAACTACTGAATTATAACTCACTTTGCCACTGAACCCACGGTTCAAAGGGCACAACATTTCACCCAATAGAAAGAATATAGGGGCCCAAGGTACCCATATGTGCTATCTTCTGCTGTGAATTCTGTCTTAGAATCAGGGCACTTTGGGAGAATTAATTCTAACTGCTCTAGTGAGTTAGGAGAAGTTTTATGGAACAAACTGAGTTGCAGAGTAATTTTTTTAAAAGGAGGAGGTGATGAAAATGTGGAGTTCTGACTTCTTATAGATATGCAAAATGAAGGGCCAGAGGAATGGAGAAATAGTGGCAAAGTGGTTTGTTTGGTGAGAGGAACGTTGGGAGCAAAGGGGTGGGAGACAGAGACAGGAAGGCTAAGTCATTTGCCGTAAAAGGCAAACTCTTGGCCTTCCAAGGAGAAGCCAAGCTGTGTAGCAAAACCCAAGGCCCTCCACATGTGGCCTGTTCAGATGGATTGTGGCTGGCACAAGTTTTCTCAAATTGGCCAAACCTGAGCTGAGGGAGGACTTCAGCAACAAAGATCCGTCCTCAGACTCAACGTAAAGCTGTAACAATAAAGAAGACGTAGTACTGTTGAAAAATATTTACTGACAAGATTAAAGGCACAGCAAAGTACAGGTATGTGTCGTGTAGTCACAATTCAAAGACCCAGGGAACTCGGGTACTGTCAGAAAACCTAATGCTAGCACAGGGTCTGTGAAGCCATTTCAGAAGGATGAGCTCCTTTCAAAGAAAAGTATGAATTCTCCAAATTCAGGAGAAGAACTTGGCTTGTAACCCACCCTTACTATGGATCCCTGACTTAATTGGATTCTTTCTGGGTATTTTCTGGAGCTCATAGCATAGCTTTCCTCCCCAAACTCTGAAGTTCTATACAAGTTCACCTTTCCTCAGGGCCCTGCAGAAATAGCTCTGCTATTCTGATAAAGGTCACACAGCATCTCTGATGGTAACTCTGATAATATAAAATCAACAGCCGCTTCTGGATCATTGAAGGTTAATACTAATGTAGGTTTTTTTTTTTTTTAATTAAAAGTTAAAAACAGTGCCTTGCATTATCTCTGAGGGCCTCTATGATAACTAGCACTCTTTATGTTTAGCGTTAAGGTGGACAATTTGGAAGGTGGCTGGGTAGTAGGTATATATGCCTAAGACTGGGCAGAATATTTGTAATTCATTCCAAACAGCTAAAGGTAACTTTTTTTTTTAAACTTTTATTGCATTATGATGAGAAAAGTTACATGATTTCAATTTATCTGAATTTGTTAACATTTAAAAACATACTTTAAGTAAATAGAATTAAATCACATTCTTGTTTCCCTTTTGTACCCTAACTCCTCCCAGAGACCCCCCCCTTCAATACCTACAATATCTTTTTTGTCATATTCCTTAAAGTTTATAAGATATTATAACAATACAAATAAGTATTATAAAAGTTGTTTGATATAAAACAACAATCAATTTAACAGTTAAAGGTAACTTTTATTACCAATAGAGATAGAAAATTTGGATGAGGAATGAACACACACACACACACACACACACACATACACACACAATTTAGAATGTGAATCTTTGAGGGTAAGGGTTCTAAGTGTAATGAATATATTCCATAAATTTGAAAAGCTCCATAAATATTTTGCTATTTTATTTTATCCAAGTGCCTTTTCCACTTGGGAATATGCCCTATGTAAAGACGCATAAAATGTTCGCTTTGGCAAACTGGTTTGTATTCATTTCTTGTTTTTCGGCGTTCAGAAAATCGACAACAGTGTCAATATAACGTTCTCATTATGATTTTTCAACTTCCCCATTCATTTACTTGGCTTTATGCAAAAATAATATTCAGAAGATGGCCCCAAGGAAAATACCTTGGGTACCAGAGTCATCAAGTGAACAATTGCATCTTTCTCTGAGAAAGGAGCAGGGAAATGGACCAAATTGTAGGAGGTAGAACACTTGTTTGTAGTCTTCCCTGTTCTCCATTTTTTTAATAGCATGGAACCATTTATTTATTGGCTGCCTGAAATAAATTCAAACAGAAAAACTTTATAAATGTGCTAGTCTCCATAAGGTCTACCTGGTGCCAATCTTTTTTGTTATTTACGAGAGAGCCTGAGCAAGTTTGAACATCTCCTCTTTTTTTTATCCCAGGGTGTATGTTGTTGTAAGTGGAGACCCCTTTGTCTGGAAAACAGAGTAGACTAGAAATGAATGTGAATGAATTTCCCAAACTCCACTCTCCTAGTTGGAATTGAAGTAAGTAGGCTTTGAATGCTGCGGAGGACGAAGAACGAGTGTTTTACTAAGATCACGGCTCGTTTGTCACCTTTTCTAGCTGAACAGTGATCTTTGTTCTCTGCAAGTCGGTGGGGAAGGAGTACAAACTGGGCATGGAACCTAGAGGAGGAAGATCCACTCCCTAAGCATTTATTTCTTCTTCCATTTTCTTGGCTCTCTGTCTGTACCACATTTTAAGACCTCACATTTTTTTCAGTGACAGCTTTATGGAGATTTCATTTACATACTCACACAACCCACCCATTTAAAATGTACAATTCAATGGCGTTGGTATATTTGCTAACTTGTGCAGCCACCTCCACCAGTCAATTTAGAACATTTTCATCACTTTGAAAAGAAACTCTCGGCCTCTTAGCTATCACTTTCCTACACCCCATACTCGAATCCAAGACACCAAGCAGTCTCAACTCTCAGTCTATCTATAGATTTCCCTATCCTGGGCACACACAGTCCACATGCCCCTTGTCCAGTTTACTTAAATTCCAGTTTACCTTTTGACATTTGTGATGATGTGTATTGCACTTTGGGAATGTTAACGTGTTCCTGTCGTTTTGGCTCATGTGGCCTGTCCTCTTTCTGGCTCGGGGCAACTAGCATAGACAGACATGGAGGATACTCGCAGTTAGTGCTGGCAAAGTTCTGAACTGATTGCTATTGTGTTAGATGTTTTCCTGCCGTATTCTTCTAGAGAAGGGCACAGGGTTTCCCTCCCAACATTGCAGGACATCCTCTCATCTCTTTCCTCTTAACGGAAGTAACATGCATAACCTGCAACCTGAGACGACTCGGTTCTTTATTCCCTGCACGGAGCTGATAATACCAGTCTCCATCTGCCTTTACCTCCATTGTGTCCAATTTTCAGGAATAAGTCTTAGCAGCCCGCTGGCTTGGTTTGAAGCTGTCCTCAGCAAAAGTGGAACTCAGAATCACATTTATCCTTAGGTCCAAGGGACCCTGGTATATTAGCAATAGGATAGATGCCCTCACAGAATTGACTCTGATCACCTGCTGTCCCTTCTGTGACTCAGGGAAAAGCCATTCTCCCACTGGTACGGACTTGTTGAAACCATGGAAAACATAATCGTTTTGCTTATTAATTCATTCAAATTCCTAGGATAGCTCTAAAAGCAAAAGACTCCCCAGTTTCAACACAACACAACTTTGTTACTTATGTTCATCCCTACAGGAGCAAACAATAAAGTTGCCCCTCAAAATAGGCAAATGAGGAGTGTGGATACAGTGCTTTCTTTTTAATTGTTGTTGGTGACCTTCTGGAGAAGACCATGCGATATTTAATTAGGATGTTTTAAAATTAGGCTTACTCAACTGAAGCTATTGTGTTCTTTATGTGTGTGTGTTGTGCGCACATGTGTGTGTGTGTATTTATGCATAGGTGCACATATGTGTGTGTGTGTACGTGTGTGTATAATGCATGTGTAGGCCAGAGGAGTCCTCCTCTATCTTTCTTTGTCTTTTGTTTTCTCTCTGAGACAAGCTCTCAGTGAAGCTGGAGCCCAACGACTGAGCAAGAAGAGCTGGCCTCCAGGAGGCCCTTTACTCTTTGCTCACCATCATCCAGTTTTTAACGAGGGTGCTTGAGATCTGAACTCAGGTCCTCCTGCACATCTACTGACTAAGCAGTCTCTGTGGCTCTCTGAAGCTTATTGCCTTATGGTAGTCTAGGTCAATGCTTTTGGATTTAAAAACAAACAAATGGTTACATATAGTAAAAATGAAAGTTAACTAGGACTCTCTTTTCTGTAACTGACTTACTTTATGTCAGAATAATTTCGAGGTAAAACGTCTCTCATTCTTTCTCCTTTGAGGTTAAACAAAATCAGGCATGAATATTTTATCCTTTTTCCCTGCTTAGAATTAGCAGTGTTTCTATGGGATATTTTGAAGTACCATTTTTTTGGTCAGCAACACCTCCAGTTCACAGAGAGCTTTGTGAAACTCACCTACCTCAGGTGATGAACTAGTTGTCCTCAGCTGTCTTTATGACTGCACCATTAATCAACATATGTGTCCCGATGTGCCACAACCAACATTTAGGTAGCTAGCACAGTTACTGATGATAGCAATGTAAAATGAAAGAGGAAGCAAGCCCTCCCCCAGAATCCTTTCCCACTCTACCCTCTGATGGGAGCATGGTGGGGGCAGGGCGGGGGGGGGGCGGCGGCGAGGAGAGGGCTCCTAACTAATTGTACACAGAATTTTGACACAGGAGAACAAGGCCCTTTTCTAGCTGGCATGTGAAGGGGCCCGTTCCTCAGACACTGGCATTTGCTTCCCACAGTTTGGGTGGTGACTGGCACCTTGTCGTGCCAATGAGGATAACAGCTGGCTTAGCAATCTTCTTTCCAAACAGCTGCTCCATCTACCTTGGCCGCAACTGCACACGGCTCTACTTGCTGCCATTCCCAAGCTGCGGCCAAGTCCCCACGAACAGTGCTTTCCATTTTCCTTTTTTTAAAGTTCTGAGTGAATTATTTGTATCTCCAACTCTACGGCAAGACAGGGTAAACAGCACACAAGGAGGAAATGTACATTCAGAGTCTGATGGGTTTTATGGCTCCCATCACTGATTGTAGCTGTGTTAGTGGAGAAAAGAGAGACGAGCTTCTAACATATGCCCAAACTGGGTTATATGCCTTTCTGTAAAGTTCCAGCCAAAGTGACATCAAAGTTTGTAAGTGTAGGGAAAAAGGCAAAGATCATAAGGGGGATATTTTTAAACCATTAGAGAAAGAATTGGAATATTGAAAACACATGCTGCGTTCCCGGAACTGGAAAGGAATACTAAATCTAGAGATCATTCAGACTACGAAGGAGGATTCAGACTTTCACTAAGTACTCACGGTTTGTCTCCAGTTACCCAGACATAGATTCCAAGTATAGAAAATGGAAGGGCAGGACGAACCCACCGTCATCAAAGAGGCATTGTGGGGGCACCCAGACAACATTGTACAGTAACTGTCCGCTGGATAAAGGTTAGAAGTGCCTAGGTAGGAAATGAGGAGTCACAGCCTCACATGATCGTGGGCAGACATCCTGAAGTGGAGAATCTAAAAACACTTGCCAAGGGCCGGACTTGATAATCACTGGGTGAATTTTAAGTTGCTCCTGTGCAGTGCTGGCTTGCCTCTGCAGCTTGGTGGCCCCGGCTTCTCAGTGTGCTGTGGTGGGTTAGAATACCATGAAGCTGGAAACGTACAGGGGCTTGGAGATGCTCAGTAAATGCAACTCCTAACAGAACTTCCCAGGGTGAGAAGTGGAGCTGCCCTGAGAACATGAGACCCTTCGATTTTCCTTCCCTCTAGGATGGCTGACTTTGAGGAGCTGTCCCTTTCTTCCCCTTCAGCCCTGCACTCCCCAGATCGCCAGTATCTCACTGATGGAAGCCAAATTTTCCCCTATTTGCTTGGCTGATCCCATCGGCCAAGAGTCAGTCAGTCATGGCAAGGCTTCTCTGAATACCCAGGTTGCTCTGTGAATTTTCCAAAAGCAAAACAACCCAGGTTAGAAGGAGCTGAAGGTTGTGTTTTTGCTTTGCACAAACTCTTATCAATTTCAAGACAGATTAATACTTATATGGTATTTTGGGTGGATGGGCACACAAGAGCATTTCATGTAAATGTAGCCAACAAAACAAAGCCAAACAAAACAACAACAACAAAAACCCCCAAACAGAAAAACTGGTGTCAGCAATGACCATGATAGAACCTCTAGAATGTGTTTGATATACTACTTCTATTTTGAAAGATTTATTGTTGGGATCAATAGGGGTTGGGAACAACGTGGAAATGAACATTCTGGTCCAGGAGGTACCCAGCCTGGCCCATCCATGCATGCCAGAACAAAACCACAGGGGCCCACAGTTTCTGGGAGTGGAGACCCAGAAGGAAAGGGGTGTAGAGAGGAAGGGTGGGAGCAACGGATCCTTTGGCAACAAAATGAGGTCATAGCAGAATTTCTAGACTGTTCTCTTGGAAATGAAATTTACCCCACCCCTAAACTGATTGGAACTAATTTCACTCCAAGACTGATGGACTGGCGCACAAGAAATACCTCTCCCAAAAGAGGGAAGATGGAGCTGTGTCGCTGTAGATGCTCCTATGCACTGATCCATAGAAGTCTACTGCTGGCTCTGGCAATTTGCTTTTCATACCTAATACTCACTGAACGCTACACTCGTACTTCTTCCTTCCTGATCCTCCTTTCAATCCTCTGACTCAGACCACACGCTTATCTTAAATCACAGAAACAACCCCCCTCCCCTTTCCCTTCCCCCCCCCCCCCCCCATTATATGATGTACTAGCCACTGACTCCATAACGCTGCCCATGTAGCACCACCGGATGGTTTGGGATTTCCCTTCCCTAGTTTTACTTTTATCTTCTTTGTATGCCAGTCCCTCAGAGCTTAGGCCAAAAGCACACTCTTCGCACAGGTCTCTTCATTCACGAAATCACTTCAGGTGAGCATGGACTAAAATCCATGTTAACTAGAACTTTCCAAGGTCCCATTCAATTTGAGGTGGTATAGATTTGTCCACTACATGCTTCTACACAAGTTTCTGCATTCAGTCCTATGGGGGTTCATTTATCTTTTAATAAGTGGGGATATTTGGATTTGCACCCTCTGTCAGAGGGCTAGATGCTTCATTTAAGTAGGTAACTTGGAGACAGAAGTATCTGAAATGATTTCCCAGAGACTTTCTGACACACCTCAGTAGCACTGAAGTAGGGATAGTTACAGTTTAACTTGCTAAGTCAAATAAAATTGTTACGTAGGAAATTCTGTCATACTTAGAGTGGACTGAAGGTGTGGTTACTATTGGTTTCTAGTAGGCAAATTTTGGCAACCCAAATTCACAACCACATTTTCAGAAGCCATTTGTTGATATTGGAAAGACATGTCTGCTCTGTGTGGTGAGCTTATAGATTTGTAAGAAAGGGGAAAATATGAGTTGGGGAGGAGGGAGCCTCAGAGAGAAAAAAAGGTGAGGAGGGAGGGAGGAAGGAGGGGGAGGTAATGGAAGTAAAGGTTAGTGAAGGAGAGCCAATTGCAACCTGGCTGTTCCAAGCTGACTGAAGCATCTTTAATTTAGTACACTTCATTCTAAAAGGCCAGCTTGTTTACACTGTATATTTTGAGTTATTTCAAATATCTCTTCCAAACCATTGGATTTCCAACTTCAGGGGAGGCCTTTGAATGCGGCTGGAAAGTATTCCCACACAGTATCGCATGGCACCAAAGATACAGAAAGAAAGAGAAGCCTACAGGCATTTCAATGGCAGCTAACATAACATGGCACAGCAGACTGCTCCGTGATGCTTTTCTGAGGCCTCAAAACAGCACTCGTTCAACCTCAAGAGCATGCAATGGAGTCTGGTTTTCTCTTCAGGTATGTGCGTGTATACAGACACAAAAGCATGGGTTCATACTTGGGCACTTTGGGAGTTTCTGTGGGGGTTCCAGCCTTATGCTATGTTCCAGGAACAGGGCTTACACTGAGCAGAAACATGAAGCTGGAAGTACATGTTTAAGGAGCTGTTGGTTCTTCTGGGAGGGATATTAGATTCCTTTGCTCAACCCTCTGACCTTTCAGGGACACTGTCTTAGTAAGATCACTATTGATAAGGTCTCAATTATCAATTTTTAGTAATAATTAGTAAAGGTCTCCAAACGCTATCACCTAAGTCAACATTTTAACCAAAGTGCCAATCATGGATTTGCAAGTTTTTCAAAAAACGCTTTTACTGTTTTGAAATAAAACAATGAAACAGGCTAACCCATTGTCACCAGGACATGCAAATTATAACTCAGCTTTTTTTTTTGTTTTGTTTTAACATGAACAAAATCATTCTACAGTTTTCATACGTTGGGAACTGACGTCACCAGTCTCTTGATTAAAGCACGCACGCAAGCACGCAAACAAACCCAATGGTATAAAATGTGTTTTTGTTTTTGTTTTTTTCCCAATAATCTCATCTTGTCTCATAAGCCCCCTGCTGGAGAAGCCTGGTCTTTTGTTATTTGTTTGACAATATTTTTTACATTTGTCCCTTCTTTCCACTACGGTTACTTTCTTCATTTGATACTCGAATAACTCAAGAATTTCAAGCTTGAATTTCTCATATGTAAAACTAAAACAGTATATACCTGAAGACAAAAGCCAGGAAAAACTGAGTATTATTTAACAAAAAAAGAAGAAAAAAGACTTTGCCTACACAAGAACCATGCTTTGAACCCATTGACAGAAACAAACAAACAAACAAACAAACAAAAAGAATTCACCAGCATAGCGATTTCTGAACCATTAGATTCCCAATGCTATTATAAGACAATTTCTTACCCATTTATCTTTATTGTGGTCCAGGCTAAGTGCATGACTGGCCTTAAGCTGACCACCACAGCCTCTTCAGAGTTGTTAGTACTCTGAAGTTCTTGCCTCCCTCTTCAGATGGTCAGGAGACCAGTTTATTCATCCTTTAAGCGCAGGGAGAACAGCAGAAGTTCAGATAGAGGAACGTTTGCTCCCAGCTGGCAAGGCTCTCCAGCGGGGACTGTTTGACCTCATCAGGAGCCGTAACTGCAGCAACTTAAGAGGAAACAGTAACAGCAGTACCCTTTGGGGAATGCAACTGAAAAACAGGAGGCAGGAGCCCTGGGGGGAGGGGCAGGCGTACATAAACACTTAAGGCCTCCACATGACACCTTTGAGGGCTGCGTAATTCCCACTGACGTCAATTCCACGCTGTGGATACTGTAAGACCACAGGAAACAGCCTTACATTGCTTCACAGTTTCTGTCTCTCAGAGAGTGTAGTTCTCAGGCTTAGCCTCACTGGCAGCCCAAGAGACTGCTAGAGGAGCAAATTCATGGCCCTTGTCTGATAGACCTCATCAGTCGTGGACTCTGTGTCAGGCCCCCCAAGCGGCCCCTATTTATGCTCCAGTTTGAGAGCTGCTGCTATGACCAAGGAGGACAATAGCTACCAGCACACCAATAAACACTAAAAAAAATACAAGTTCATAAGAATACACAAGCAGGCTGAGCATTTGGCTTCTATCCTTCCTCTCCTTCTTCCTGATATTATTTTGGTTGTTGAGACCAAGTCATATTACATGTCCTGGGCAGGCCTTGAACTCAGAACTGCCTCAGTACAGGCATCCACCTGCCTGGCTTTCTGACTGTTCTGCCTCTGCTGCACAGCAGAGCAAAGCTCAGTGAACACGGGTGTTTAAGTGGATGCCAGTGTCTTGTAATGACAAAAATGAAAACATCTTCTGCATAACCGGGGAAGCTCGACGTCTTAGATTTCTCTGCTTGTGGGTTCTTTTGGGAGGATCACTAAAATCCAGAGAACAGAGCACTGATCTGAAAGGTGATTTTTTTTTTTTTTTTTTTTTTTTGTAATAAGGATTAACTGTGCCACACATAGAAAAGCCTCTCTTTTCATTCCTTAAGAGTATTGATGCACACTTTAGGTGGGGGTAGAGAGTCTACTCATAAGTATTCTCCCTCAAAATGAATCTCAGTGAGTATTTGATTTATTTAATGTCTTAGTTACCCACTCGTCCTTTACATCCCCCCAATCCTTAGTCGACATCTTGAAGATTTTACTTCCTACTGTCCTTGACTCTATGTTGCAACCTTAGGTGAGACATTAGTTATGCTGTAGGTATCATTTTTCTTTCCCTCTTCCTTCACATTCTTCCCATTGCCCATCCCTTGCAGCTAAGCCACGGGAGCCTCCATGAAAGTGACACACACTCTTCCATCCGACCCTGTCAAACTCTGTCGCCTTACTTACTGCCTGTCACTTCGCTGAAGCCCAGAGAACAGAACACGGATCTGTGAGGCAACTCTTTGTAATGAGAATGAACTGTGCCACACTCATTTTTCCCTCTCTGTCCCTGTGCCGAGAGGTTCCTACCTGACCTCACAGTGAGATGAACTTATAGCTGCTACCTTTTAAACTCAGACCAAATGCCTTCTCCTGGAGGGAGCCATCTTGGACTACAAGCCCACTGTCCATTTTGCAGTGGATAGTTCTCCTCTGTGCAGGGTTCCATCCTGGCACTTACCACATGTGACTGACTTCTCTTTCCCATTAGACTCTCTCCCCACTCCGGTCCTCTCCCCTCCCCTCTCTTTCTGTCTTCTCCTTTCCCTCACTTCCTTCTTTTCTGGAGACGGTGTGGCACTAGGTACCCCATCTGGCCCTAAGCTCTTACCTCAGCCACGTGCTGAGTGCACAGACCTGCACCACTGTGCCTGGCTAACAGGAGCCATTTCTTATTATTGTTTGTAAACGTGGTACTGAGCTCTTCCCCTCATACATAACAGCTGCTGAACAAATGTTTATAAGGGCCTAGCCCTTCTTCCAAAGGCTGTCCCTGAGGATGACAGTTGGGTGACTCTCCATGACAAACAGGTACGCACAGAACAAAGAAGGCTTTGACGAAGAGAAAAGTGAGAGGTGGATTCACATCTTCTGCAGACTTCAAATCAAACCAAACTGTTTGGAAAACCCATGGAAATG
Organism: Montemys delectorum; assembly: GCA_019843815.1. Lineage (NCBI taxonomy): Eukaryota > Metazoa > Chordata > Mammalia > Rodentia > Muridae > Montemys > Montemys delectorum. The sequence continues at coordinate 17,455 of JADRCD010225814.1, forward strand.
GAAAACCTCTCTTAGTTTTGCTAATTCCTTCAGCCTTCTCTGGGACCGGAGGAAGGCCCCAAAGCCTGGAAGGTCTTTTCTTGAGGACTTGAAATCTTCTCTGGGAATGTTTGTCCTCACTGCCAAACTTTTAACCTTCAGAGGCTTGGGGTTGGGGGAGGGGAGACTTGTGCGACTTTGGAGCGCATGTAACTTCAGGGGCTTATTCAGACTGAACATGGATTCCAAAAATTTGAAAGTTTATCTTCTCAAATTAATGGAAAAAGTCTGGAAACTGACTTTGTGTTCTGTTCTCCAGGGACACAGGGACCCAAGAAGAGGGGAAGATGTATTTGCTCAGCTTGGGAACATCATGCTAAACACATGGAGATTTATTTCTTCATTGTGCCCCACCCCCACCATTACAGCGTTAAAATCCAGGGGACTGCAGGTGGGTGGCTGGTTAGATCCGGTTCCCAGACCCTGCTGCTCTCTAATTGGCCTTGTTTTATTTATATTCTGACATTTGGAGTGATTTTTCCCATGCTTCCGTGTGATGCATCTCAGTCCAGTGGGGGCAGGGAGCCTACCCTTAAAACCTTCACACTGAGTCCCAGGGAACAAGGGCTGTGATGTCTCAAGGGAGTATGGTGTTAAGGAGAGAGGTTTTCTGGTCACCAGAGCAGCTGGGAGTCAGGCTCCCTGAGAAATCCCAGCAACAAGGAAGACATCTTTCTTTTTGCGTCTTCATCCAAGTGGTTGTAAGTTCTGGTCGCCAAAGTTGAGACTTAACCCTTTGTAATGTTGGCAAGACTCAAATTTTGAAATACTTGGGAAACCCTAGTGGATAAATAAAACCCCAGCCTTTCAGAGGTCCATGTCTGAGGAACATCTGTTCCCAACACATCCCTGTCCAACGCCTCTCTCCAGTGCTGCAAGGATTCTGTATTGTCTAGCTCCATACCTGTCAGCCACATTACTGAGCTGCTGGGATGTGGCCCGTGTAATGCAGGAACACTTGATTTTGTTCAATTCTCACTACATAAACACATGGATAATGACTAGAGTATCAAGTAGTGCAGTTTGAAGATATAATCTCAGTGTGTAAAACAGATACATTGAGTATACAAAGTGACATTTTAAAAGCCAGGACAAAAAGTCAAGAGTATTTCCAAGCATGATCAAAGCTTGCCTAAATATTTAAGAGTTTTTCAATATCCATGTTAGACAACAGCTTGACCAGTATAGACCTCATTTACATAAAGTTTTATGTGTGTCCACTCAGAGACATCTGAAAAGATACTAGCTAAAGAGAGTTTTTCTGGGTCCTGAGATTTTGCACTTTATGTTTTTATTTAAAATAAACAAATGCTTACAAACTTAAAACTTTGATACTATTTCTTAAAAATGTATATTGAACTTCTAAGCATAAACTCTGCTACCTTTGTTGTATTATCTATACTGCCCAAAGAAGTCTATTTGAAATCAGGGCAGGTTTTAACACATAAAAATGCATGTAGATATCAGTAATTAAAAACAAAACAAACAAACAAACAAGCCGCAGTACCTTTCCCCTTTCATTTGTACTCCTTATGTACCAGCTCTTTTTTTTTTTAAAGATATTTATTTATTTATTTATTTATTTTATGGCCATTTGAATTCCAAGACAGTCTTGCGGTATCACCACATGTCTGGAGCCAAGATTCTCATATATCAAAGTTTTCTTTGATATTGAGCTGGGTCAGGGAGTTAATGAGGTGAGGAGAGGGTAAGGACTGGTTGCCAAGTTGTTAGATAAGCATTCTTGTCCACTTTCCTTAAGTCAGATGGGCTGTGATCTACAGCTGGTCTTAGGTATTGAAAAGACACTCTAAGAATACAGTTATCCACCAAACATCTTCTAAAAGAGGCGTAGACCTCATATTTAGCCTTCCCTCCACACTGGATTCTTTCCCTGGTGAGCTCTCCTTAGAAATACAGTGAAAAGTTATATCTTCTTGGTAGCAAATTGACAACTCTCAGCTGAGTGTTTTTGCAGGAGAGGATCACGGGCCTGCTAAGATATATGTCAGCTTCATGTGATCTCTCCCTCCCTCTCTCCCTCCCTCCCCTCTCTCTTCAGTTCATCACCTGGCACCCTAGAGCATGCAGCTCACATGAAGCTTGGAATCACCTCACAGTCAACTGAACTAACATTCCACCCAGTGGCTAACCTCACTTCACCCTGGGATGAGATTAGAATCCGGAAGCCTGGCCAGGTTTGAATTAGCAGTGGACGACTCCATTGGGTTTCAGTGATCATGGACAGAGGTTCATGTACTAGATTGAAGCTCCAGACACATTCACATTCATTTCAGATAACTATTTGATGAAATGCCCTGTATTTTTAAATTATAAAAATCCAGATTGGTAGACCTCCTCAACAGACAAAGGCATGGGACTATCACACAATTTCACAATTATTTCCAAAATCCACTGATAAAGTCTTGCATTTGGGAAGACCTAGTGCTTTAATAGGAATTAAAATACCTTTTCATGCTGGTGCCAGGAATTGAAGCAAGGTCCTCTGGAAGAGCAGTCATCGGTGCTCTTAACTATTGAGCTATCTCTCCAGCCCTTGTAATTTTAATTTTTAGCTAAGTGACTGAGTTAGCTACCATTGCAAGGCTTACCACAACTCAATCTAGTTCCCTTTCTCAACACTATTGCAATTCCTAGACACACTTACTATCGGGAATTACTTCAACAGACTGAGATTTCATTTGTTGTATTGGCTTTCTTGTTTGTAAGTAGCATACTTATATTGCCATTTTCTTATTAGGATACCTAAAGACTAGGAATTTACACTCTGCAGGACCTTCCTGTATACCTTCCCTTAATTCCACATTTTCTAATACCCTATCATTATAATTTTGAGTTAATTGACTAGCCAGGCTGGCGCTGAGTCCTGCAACGTTCTCCTGACTCTGCCTCCTCATTTTGGGATTACAAGCATGTGTACACTACATCCAGATGTTTATGCAACTGCTGAAGACCTTACACTCACAAAGCAAGCACTGTCATTTCCTAGCCATAGGGTGAGGTTTTTAAGCGATAACTTCCTTCCACATCAGCATTGCAAATCTGAGCACTCAGACCCCAGACAGATATATTAAATAGAGCACAGTGCTGAACCAGGTGAGGCTGAGAGGCATTGCCCTGGGCTGGGCAAAGAGCCATCTCACTTAGTGTGTACAAAGAGAGGCCGTCGCCAACCTTGGGCAATAGTAATTTACCTCGTTTTACCTTTTGTTGAGAGAAGCTGCAGAGAACTGAACCATGGTCTAACACTTTTAAACGTTAAAATATTAATAAGAACTTATGTCATCTCTAGGTGTCAGAGAAGATCAAGATAATTTTGTGGTTTCCATGGTCCTTTGATACTCTCAACAATTCAAGCTGAACATCGTCTGAAACACACTCTCATGATAGCTACATAAAAGCTCTCAGGAGGGAGAAAAGCCAGAAAGAGAGAGTGAGACTGTGGTGTGAAGGGCTCTGAGTCATCAGGAAAAACACTTGCTAGAATTTCAAAGTTGTTTTAGAACCTTTTCTTCATCAGAGTTAATGAAGAAATAAGTTTATATAGAGGAAAGAAGCCCAGCTTTGTCAAGTTCTCCTTTGTCCCGGGAATGACAGGGGAATGAATTCTCCTCTGAGGAGTTGAGACTGTGAGACGTTTTCATTTGCCTCACATGCTGGTTTTCTGGTGAAGTTTCATGTTTCTCTGATTTGCATCTTATTTCACAACAAGTTTCTATGAGGTGTGCTGACATATTGATGATGTAATATTGATTTATGCTCTATGTGTTTTTGGTCTGAACCGTCATCACCTCATCCCCTTATTTGGGGATGAGGCCTTTGATATGATAAAGAAGATGACCATCTGGAAGCCAAGGAGAGAGGCCACAGGAAGCACTACATTTAAAATACCTTGTGCAAAACCTCAAGAAACAAATGCTAAGCTGTCTGCAGTATTTTGTTATGATATCTTTTAATCTTGTGAACAAGGAGATCAAATGTCCACTTTTGAGGAATTAACCCCACTACATTCTTTAAACAACAGAGCCTTTAATACCTGTAACCAACTCTCAGACATATACTTACATATGATGTTACTGTCTCTTTCATATTAGTCACACGGAAGTCCCTGGTTGTGGCCCTAGCCGTGGTGTTATTAAGATACACAAAGGGCACCTGGACTGTGAAATCATACCACTTTCAGTAGAGCATGCCATAAATAAGGAAGAATCGGCCACGTTCTTAGAGCAGACTGACCACAGTAAATCATACTCCCAGGGAGAGGTCCTTCAAAAAAAAAAAAAATGAGAAGGGTTTGTGGAGTGGCTCTTAGCTGTTCCTCTCAGGATGTCCAGGTGAACCAGCAAGAGCCACATGACCAACTTCAGCAACAGCCACTGCCAAGGCTGAGAGATCAAAACCTGACACCTGACCCATGTCTGTTGTCAGGACACCATCTACCATAGTAACCAGGCTGACTTCCCTCTCAAAGGTCGGCCTCCAGTTCAACCGAAGCCAGGCAAGGAAGTCAGGATTCTAAATATCAACAGCATCACTCTGTCAAAAACTCTCCTGTGACCTTTCTCAGAAAAGGAATGCAATGACAGTTTGAAAGTTGGCCAGGCCATTCAGGTCTAGAACTGCCAGTGCCTTTCTGAAACACTTGCCCAGCATTGTGGGCAGTCTTTTCAAAGGGTAATGTAGCATCACAAATCTCATGTAAAACTGATTAAGGTCAAGTACAGTAATTACAAGATGGTCTTAAGAGCAGTAGAAAAACAGACGGCAAAATTAAAGAGTCAGCGATTACTCTGAGCCAGTTCCTTATCACGAGTCCTGTTTGGGTCTGTCTTATCACCAATGGCGACTTTGACCTCTTTCTTCTCTCTTGTAACTTCCCTGCTCCCTGACTTATTTTCTGTTTCACCATCAAGAGTGTAGGCTTTCTGGAGGCATGAACTGTATTCCTTGTACTCATCAACGTGTATTAAAAAACCAGCTATAAGGCCTGCTTCATAGAGTATTCTATCTCTTCTGTCTTTCTCTGTCTCTTTGTTCTCTCTCTCTCTCTCTCTCTCTCCCCCCCCGTCCCTTATCCCGTGTGTGTGTGTGTGTGTGTGTGTGTGTGTGTGTGTGTGTGCGTGTGTGTGACATGTATTGACTGAACAACAACAAAAAGTCAGTGGCATCAGGACAGAAGTGAGAAGAACTCCAGTTCCTATTGTGCTGTACTTCTTGTCATAGGCTCACTTCATTTACTTTTTAAATGATATGTGTGTTCTGTGGATACATGTCCATGTGTATGCATGTGCATCCATGTGTATGCATGTGCATGTGGATGACAGAAGTTCATCTTGGCTGTCATTTCTTAGGAGCTGCCCACTTTGTTTTCTGAGACACGGTCTCTCACTGGGACTCACAGACTTGGGCAGGCTGTCTGGCCAGTGAGCTCCAGAGACCAATCTGTCCCCAAATCTCCAGTAGTTCTCTCTGATAATGTAGTTGATTCCTCCCTCTTATGACATTTTATACTGAAAGTGTTTTGATGACGTGCCTGAAGTCAGCCTGGTGTTTCACAGTTCATGTGGCCATAATGAGGGCTTTTACATGATTAACGTAAATGTACTGGCAGCTTTTGTGTGCCAACTTGACACAGGCTGGAGTTATCACAGAGAAGGGAGCTTCAGTTGGGGAAATGTCTCCATGAGATTCAGCTGTGGGGCATTTTCTCAATTAGTGATCAAGGGGGTAGGGCTCCTTGTGGGTGGTGCCATCCCTGGGCTGGTAGTCTTGGGTTCTATAAGAGAGCAGGCTGAGCAAGCCAGGGGAAGCAAGCCAGTAAGGAACATCTCTCCATGCCTCTGCATCAGCTCCTGCTCCTGACCTGCTTGAGTTCCAGTCCTGACTTCCTTTGGTGATGAACAGCAACATGGAAGTGTAAGCTGAATAAACCCTTTCCTCCACAACTTGCTTCTTGGTTATGATGTTTGTGCAGGAATAGAAACCCTGACTAAAACAGTAAAATAGACAGTAATTCACTCAGTATGTATGTCTAGGAGCCTTTATAAATAGATATGTACTACCATGCATGTTTTGTTTGTTTGTTTGTTTGTTTGTTTTTTAGCATGGGTTAAGGTCTTTAAGCTTGTGTGTTGAGCTTTTACTGACTGTGCCACCTCCCCAACCTCCCTTAAATGACATCATTTCCGTATCATTTTACCAACTAGACTCAGAGTAGTCTAGTTTTTAGGGGTTTACGAAGTTATTACAAAGAGAGCTATCTCTCTCTCTCCTTTCTAAGACTTTAAAATAAAGTGAAAATCACTAATACTACAGAATTAAACCTAATTGGGTTTTTAAATCTACCTAACTCTGTGCATTTCTGGGGCTAGGGTTCAAACTCAAGGCTGTAGGAATGCCAAGCAGGCACTTTACCACTGAACTGCACTGTCTTGTCTAACCTCTTTGTTGCTTTAGTGGTTCTGAGCTTTGTGCAATGCTGAGGTGGGGACTGAGGCTCGCTGAAGAAACTGCACAGCCAAGCTACAAGGCAGTCTCTATAATTTTGCTTTCATTGCTCATTCCAATATATTTATTAGGTTGTTAAATGGAACCATCTTGACTGGTCCCAGCCAAGTTTCTTATGCTGTCCATGGCACATTAACTTTGTAGTGTAGTAAAACATGTCGGTCTTAGGTGAGCTTGAAGCTGCTGTGCCGATGAGCAAGAGGCGGGTGGAAGGTTCATGGAGGTCTTTTCCAAACCTCTATGGTTTGGAAGTGGAACTAGAAACCTCCTGGGGTCAAGGCTCTGATGAGATTCCTGGAGTGTCCTGGTCCAGGCGTGGGTTTGGAATACTTGGGAAATGGCAGACCACAGGGATCTCAGGGCTCCTCAGTCTGGCTTGGTTCTGAAGTGCTGAGTTGTGTAAAACGTAGAACACTTGAGGGGGTGGTGGAGACTTTTTAAAACCTCAACAGGAATTCCAATTGTTCATTTTGGGCAAGAGTTTGGGGTCTGATTCCTATGTAAGTCCAAAAGCTTGATTCTACTGACTTTAGATTTTTCTTTATTTTCAATCTTTAGAACTCAAGGATTTCCATCATGCAGGAAAGTTAACCCATGTGCTGATTTGGATTGGTGATGCAATGAAGGTAATCAGATTGCAAGTCTCAATCATCAGTGTTCATTTTACTAATGTAAAGGAAACAGAATAGCTCTTTTTAAAAAAGTTAAGCGACCTGAGAAATAAATGCAGGTCTGAAATGTTGTCCTATGCCAGTCAAGTATTTGATATTTTTTAAAGGATTTCTTTTCTTTTCCTTTTTAAAGATTTATTTATTATGAGTATACTGTAGCTATTTTCAGACACACCAGAGAGGGCGTCAGATCTCCTTACAGATGGTTGTGAGCCACCATGTGGTTGCTGGGAATTGAACTCAGGACCTCTGGAAGAGCAATCAGTGCTCTTAACCACTGAGCCATCTCTCCAGCCCCAAGTATTGATATTTTTAAAAGGTAAAGTTCAAGTTCACTTCATTTTTTTCTCTCTCAAAAAGTGTCACCCAGGGGTCTGATTTGCAGTATCGATTACTGCACATTAACATCATTGTATGAGCTATAAAAATGTAGGTCTGGAAGCAAGGGCGATAAGAGATGCAGGGAGATTAATAATCTGACTGGGTACTATGGTAAAATAGCAACCTGCTTCTACCTGAAGGACATTCAAATGCGATGGTCTTTTCTAATCCAAAGAGATTTAAGGGTTTGATCCACTTTTAATTATACCTTATCATGTCATGTCAAACTTATATTTATTAATTAGAGTGAGCTTTTTCTTACATTCATTTTAAACAATGCCTTGGGTCTTTTAGGCTTTTGTTCTTTAAAATATAATCTGCTGGGCTGGTAGGATGGCTCAGTGGGGTAAGGCGTTTTCTACAGAGCTTGGCAACTTGAGTTCAACTCTCAGGACTTTTAAGGTAGACTGAGAAAGCTGCTTCTGTAACTTATTATTTGACCTACTTGTGCCACATACCTTCCCCCTCAAATAAACAAATTAACTAATTAAAAAGTAAATAAGATGCAACACGTGTCTTAGTTACTCTCCTATGGCTATGATAAAGCACCAGACAGCCTGGCCTCCCTGCAAGGCTCGGGGAACCCGAGCCAGCTCCAGCTGAGACCTCAGACTGTGCCACGGCCCCCACCCCTGGAGGGGTGTCCCACCTCTTCTTATAGCCTGACACCTGCCTGTCGTGGGGTAAGCGCAGTCAAAACTGCCACATCCTGCCTCCCCCAGCGGCCCGAGCTCTGTGGCAGAGTGGACACGGGACCATTAGCGAACGCTACACTACGTAGGTGCAGGTGCCTTCAGAAGCCAGAGGAGGGGATTGGATCCACACGGAGAGCCATAGAGCCAGGTCAGCAAACAGCTGTGAAGAACTGCAGCCGGGATGACGTAGAAATGGCAGAGGCATTAGATGAATTGCCTACAGATGCTGTTAGCTGTATAAGTAGAGAGCTTGTAACACTCACAAGCCACAATCCTGAGCAGAGACAGGAACCTCAGGTGTGGAAGCTCACACCTGCTGGCAATGAGGGACAGCTCCGAGAAGTACCATCCCGGGCCTGCTTCTCTGCAGAATGATGGTCAGTTACAGAGGGCCCTTTACTCACAGGTACTCGCTGTAAGGGGTGCAGCTGAGTGTTGGGTGGTCTGCAGAGTCCTCTTCATTTTTGCCGCTGGCCTGAGGAACCATTTGTGAGCAACACCCTGCCTACATTTCGACAGAAGCTGTTATTCCGTGACAAGCTCCCAGGTTTCTGCTGGCCCCGGTGCTTCAGGCAACTCAGACTCCAACCTGGCTACCATATCAAGGACAGGGACTGGCTCACTCTGGGATCTGCCAGTCTCAGGATTTTCTCTTTCCTTGGGGTTCTCCACAAGTTTCTGGAGCAGACAAGGGCTCCGGTGCAGGGGACATGCCTCGGGACTGGCCAGAAGTCTTCCCAGTGGCAGGGGAATTTGTGCAGTTTTATTGTGCAGCTAGCTAGCAGAGCAGTGGCTCTCTGCTCGAGGAAGTCAACCATCTGGATCACTGACAGATGCCTCGAAGCACAGACACCATCCCCACTGTCACTCATGTAACACACAGAACAGTGCTCCACGCCACGCAAATGGCTCAGACTCATAACACTGGCTGTTGATTTCTCTCATCATTTCTAGTTGTAACTTGGCTTTCTTAAGATCCCTTGACTTTTTCCTTCTTTGAGTGGCTCTCCCATCGATATCCCAGGAACTATTTATGTATGTATGTATGTATGTATGTATGTATGTATGTATGTATTCTAGACAGGGTTTCTCTGTCCAGGAACTCAACTTTGTAGACCAGGCTGGCCTTGAACTCAGAAATCCGCCTACCTCTGCCTCCCAAGTGCTGGGATTAAAGGTGTGCGCCACCACTGCCTGGCGGAACTTTTTATTTTCATAGAGCCTATCCTATTGCTACCCTGGAGGTCTGCAAAGAATGCAATTTTCTCCTTTGTGTTTCCAGGTTTGACCAGAGCCCAGCTCCCAGGCAGTCCTTCTTCACTCTGGTGCACTGCTGCAGACAGCACATTCTTTTTGGCTTTAACTTTCAAGCTGTTCTCCACAGGGCTCTTCCCACTCATGCTGCACAGAACATGTGGAGAAAGGATCCCAAAAGGTCTCCTAGATGATGCTTTGATAAGGGAGGCCGAAGGAAGGACAGTTGGTTTCATGTAGTTGGCTCTGTGTTTCTCATCACTGTCGGCGTTTCCGTGGCTCATGGGCATTCTCAGTGTGTCCCTGCCGATCTCAGGAGGGCACTCTTTCTTCTGGAGTTTCCAGTCTGGCTTAAGGTGCACAACAGATGCCAATTAGAGGGTGGAGGAGCATCAAGTATCCTCAAATTTATGGCTTTGACAACTGCATGAAGAACGGTTCCTCTTGGTGGATGGCAACCAGATGGCTGGTCAGATAGGTTCAGAGGTTCAAGGCAGAAACATGGCAGCCTCCAGACAGGCAGAGCTGAGAGTTTAACATCTTCATCTGAAGGATGCTAGTGGAAGACTTCTCAAGACAACTAATCTCAGAGTTGATTCTCGATGAAGATATTGTGATTTTTAACACATGAGTTAAAAATAAAGTTATAAAGTGGTAGATCCCTGATCTGCCATTTAGGGGACCCTGGTTCAATCTTCAGCGTGTGGTATGGAGCAGAGAAAGCAAGAGAACAAATACACAAAATATATGTATATATGTTTTATTTAACTTTATGTTATAGAGCTAACTCTTCTAAAATGGTAGAAATGATTCTTTGGAAAGAGTTTATTTTGATTGGCTATTAATTTTAAGCATTTGTGACAGATAACACATTTCTAGTTGTTGATTGAATGCTTATAAAATTGCACATTTCTATTAAAAAATAAACTATATTGGACTTGCCTTTCTAAGTTAGTTTTGAACTATAGCTTTCTTTAAGGATTGAAGTTGAAGGAAGACTTCAGGATTCTCTGTTTGGGGACACAGAGAGATCTCTGAGTTCACGGTCACCTGGGATTAAAGGTGTAGTGTCACTGGGCCACACCTTTTGCTGGAGACCTATATAAGGACATTGGAAGAAGGAAGGCTCTCTCTCTCTCTTTCTCTCTTCTTCACCTGCTTGCCTTGTGGGACTGAGCAACTGCTAGATCCTTGGACTTCCATCTACAGTTGCTGCTTGACCATTGTTGGGGAGTTGGACTACAGACTGTAAGTCATCAACAAATTCCCTTACTATATAGAGACTACCCATAAGTTCTGTGACTCTAGAGACCCCTGACTAATACACTGCCCCTGGTCCCTGCTCAGGCTTCTGCACTTACAGGCCTCAGCTCACACACTGATTTCCAGCCCTGTCACATTTACCTCAGCTGTGAAGCTTCATGGGGTAATGAGCGCACAGCTTTTAGGGTTAAAATCACAAACATTCCCATCAGAATGCATTTCAATTTCTCTCTCTGTTAGAAAAAAAAAAGAACTAGAAATGAGTTCCTTCTCTATTCCTCAGATCATTGTCTGTTGCCCCGCTCCTTCCTGACCTGACCGTCTCTTTTCATTGACTCTGAAGGGAAGTGTGAACTCCACTCATTTCAAAGGAATGCCTGCTATTTGGCAGTTGAATATGCAAACTCCAACTAGTAGTCCACAAGATGCTGAAAACAAAACAAAACAAAACACAACCGAACCTTATGTGGGGAAATGCTTGGCAGTGGCCTTCTAGCAACTTGAAAAATATCTTCCTTGCTTAGACATGAAGCCACATCCCAATTGAGGTGACCAGCAGGTCAAAAATCACATCTACAAGAAGTGAAATGGATCCCAAACCAAACCAAGCAAAAGATTTAAGAAAATGCAGATCTAGGGAGACAGTTGATAAAAGGCTTGCTGCATATGCATGAGGACCTGAATTTGCATCCATGCACAAAGCTGGGCAGGTTGGAAGCACACGTCTGTAATTCCACCTTGGGGAGGTGAAGACCAGAGGATCCTGCAGCTTTGCAGGACAATCAATCTGGCCAAAATATCAAGCCTGTCTCGAAGCGTGGAGAGAGGATAAGATACCTGGTGTTGTCATCTGGTCTCTACAAGTACAGGACACACATACACACACACACACACACACACACACACACACACTCTTTATAAAGATAGCTGAGAAAGTCATATACTCCAATTTTAGGTGTGTTTTGTGTATGGTGTTCCATGTTGCTATTTGAGGTTTAATTACAGTGTGCTCTACAGTTTGAGGTTCCATAATGGAAACACTTTCCACTTTTCATCCATGTACTTCCAGAATCTGGGTGTCAATCAGGTCTTCATAAGGTCTACTAACGAGACCAAGATTGGCAAGGAACAACCATACAGTGAAATAAGCTCAGTCAGGTCTGTTTTAGAACTGAGGGTATTAACTTTGAAGGGAAATGTGTAAAATTCTAATGTAAAGAGAGGACACTGAAACGTTTTACACACATCCCTTGTTTTTTTTTACCTAGAAGATTTCATACCTAGTCAATTAATTTGCTCAATGTGGTGCATTCTCTAAGGGCTTTCAATGCCTCATGATTTATCGAAACTGTCAGACGATACATATAAAGACATGTTCTAATTACTGTTCAGGACTTCAGAGTAGAAACTTCCCACCTCTTCCACTTGCTCTTTGGCCAAAACAGACTGAGCAAACCTGTTTAAGTGAAGGAGAATGGCAGCTGGCACCTGTGCTCTGAGGCATGGACAGTCATCCTGTGGAGCTGAACTTCCCTGTGTTAAAATATGGGCTGAGCCTCGGTGCTGCTGTGGGCCGGTGGGACAGTGGTGGCTGGGGTGGTTATTAAATCAGGAAAGAGCTACATATGGACATGCCTGGATAAGACTTTTAAGAAAGAGGAGGAGGAGATAGATAGGCAGACAGGCAGATAGACAGAATACTGCCTGTTTTTGTGTTAACCTGACACAAGTTAGAGTCATCAGAGAGAAAGGAGCTTAAGTTGAGAAAATGCCTCCATGAGATCCAGAAGTAAGGCATTTTCTCAATTAGTGATTGGTGGGGAAGGGCTCAGCCCTTGATGGATGGTGCCATGTCTGGGCGGGTGGTTCTGGGTTCTGTAAGAAAGCAGGTTGAGCAAGCCATGGGGAGCAAGGCAGTAAGCAGCACCCCCCATGGGCTCTGCACCAGCTCCTGCTCCAGGTTCCTGCCCTGTTTGATTTTTTACTCTGACTTCCTCTTATGATGGACTATGATCTGGAAATGTAAGCCAAATAAACCTGTTCCTCTTCAACTTGGGTTTTGGTCATGGTGTTTTGTTGCAGCAATAGAAACTTTAACTAAGACAAGTTGGTACCGTCATAGTAGGGTATTGCTTGACAGATCTGACCATGTTTTAGGGAGGATTGTGGAAGGACTTGGGAACATTGGGCTAGAAAAGCCATTGAGTGTTGGGAGCTCAGTGGGGGTGTTCTGTGGGAACTTAGAAGATAAGAATATTGACAGCTGGGCAGAAGATGGAGGCCTGGCATGTAAGATTTCAGAGGGAAGATTAAAAACTCTATGAAGGCTGCTTGCTGTTTTGATTTAAGACTCTGTGGTTCTGGTTAAGTGGGACTGAAGAATCAGCTGTGATTAACAAGATACCAGGCCTATTGGAGTAAAAACTTTGTGCTACCGAGACAATTGGTGCTGGTTAGCTGGAGCTAAGAGATTAGCATTGATTAACAACATCGCTGATGGGAAATCTTCTGAGACATGTTTTACTCTGAGAGCACAGAGAAGCTGTGTTCTAAGGTAGCCAAGGTTATACCTTGTGCTGGCAACAGGACTTGGTAATGTGAAGAGTCACCCAGATGATACTGGTTTTGAAGGTATGAAGAGGTCATGGAGAGCAGCTGAGGTTTGGCACTGTGAGAAGCCAGGTGCAGCCTCAGTGGCAGTTGAAGGCCCAGAACCCCTTGAAGGGGTCTTGCAAAGAAGTTGAGGTTGGATTCTATGTAAAGAGCCTATGAGAGGCTATTGGTGAAAGTGCAGCCCAGTTGCAGCAGAAGACCCCAGTGTTTTGGAGATGCCAGTACCGTGGGATGACCACGAAGAACAGCAGCAGGAGTGGAGTGGAGCCAGACAGAGCCTAGAAGACAAGCTGTAGAGGGCAGAGCTGGAGAAGGGACGCCAGCCCTTTGGAGGAGCCCAGAAGATAGTGTGTAGATCGCAGACATTGAGTTATTGACACTGTTGGAGTTTGGTTTTGCTTTGTTCAGATTGTGACTGTGCCCAGGTTCTTCCCCCTTGAAGAAGGTATTTAACCTAATTTTGATTTTTATAGGCACCCATAGCTGAAAGACCTAGAAAGATTGGATATTTTAAAGAGATTGGACTTTTAATGTGCTTGAATTTGTAAAGACTGTGGGACTTTTCGAGTTTTGTTTTTAATGTGAGATCTTGGGGATGAGTAAGAAAGGAAGGGTTGTGGTTTAGTAGTGATGATTGCGTGCCAAGCTGACAGGGGTCAGTTGTACTTGCTAGCTTTATATGTCAAGTTGACACAAGTTAGAATCATTAGAGAGGAAGGAGCCTCAGTTGAGGAAATGCCTCCATGAGATCCAGCTGTAAGGCGTTTTTTTTAATTAGTGATCAGTGGGGAGGGCCCAGCCCAAAGTGGGTGATGTGATCCCTGGGCTGGTAGTCCCGGGTTCTATAAGAAAGCAGGCTGAGCAAGCTTGGGGAAGCAAACTAGTAAGCAGCACCCCTCCACAGCCTCTACATTGGTTCCTGCCCTGCTTGAATTTCTGTTTTGACTTTTTTCTATGATAGACTCTGATCTGGAAATGTAAGCCAAATAAATCCTTTCCTCTTCAACTTATGTTTTGGTCATGGTGCTTTAATGCAGTAATATAGAGAACTTTAGGGAAGCCAATGAATGTGAGATCCTTTGAGTCAGCCCTTGGCAATGATATGAAAAATTGATGATCAGATTGTGAACCCCCAGGTAGAACTCAGAAAATCAAAACAGGAAAAATATTATTTTTGTATTGTTACCAGGAAGTAATGAAAAGAGAGTAGCAGCTGAGAATCCAAAATGCTCTCATCGTTTGATGATAGCTGCTATTCTGGAGAATCAGACCTGCTGAAATTTATGTCTATTCAGACGACTTAAAAATTGAGACTAGATTAGGTGAGAACATCGCCGAACCAGCATTCAACCACAACAGAAGTTATACTTAATCACACAATTTAAATGTACTCAGTGTACAGTTGTGAACTCTCTATGGCTTATCTGTGTTTGGGTTTAGATCAGTTCTTTTGGAAGGCCCCATGTGTGGTCTCAGCGCATGTGAAGGATTAGGGTAATTCAGAACAGGACTTGGAGATGCTTCTGAAATTAAACCCCTGAAAGCAATGTTCTCGGCATCTGGGATAGGGACGACGCTAATTGAACCGCACTCTTCACCCCTGAGATCAGAACACTATGGACTGCAACACAGCAATAGACTTGACGAGCTGTCAAATCAAGTATGACGCTCACAGGCATTAGCATGAGTTCTCACAGACATTAGCATAACTCACTTGACAAGAGAAAGTGTGATTGATTCATCTTGTCCATATCTTCTACTCCCCTGACAGTTTCAAAGGTGGCTTTGTGCTGCAGTTGCTCCAATGGATAAGCTTATCTGTCTATCTTTGTGAAGGAGGAATGGTTTATGTTGCATTTGTATGGCATCCAGAAAAGTGACCAAGGCTGGGTCTCAGTAGTTATCCCAGGGGGCTGCTGTGAAGTGCTCCTGATGGCAAGCAGGTTCAAGCAGGTACCCCTTCCACACAGACTTAGATGTTGATGCTCTGTGGCGCCTTGACTATGGCTTGTGTCAAGGAGGTACAGGTGGTCATGTGCCATCCTGGCAAGCCAACTAACCCTGGGCTGTGTTACCTGCATCTCCTGATTCGCTCACGAGTGTTGGTAATGTACTATGAGCCAGGCATAAAATGGCCATGCTCAGAGTACTTTGGAGGAAGTAAACAGCAATTAAAAATGTAGTTACGAACATGAAGAAGGACAAGGAAGGGTGTAATCCTTCTTAAAAAGAATGACAAGTTAGAGAAACACTGGGGATGATGCTTTAGGAGCTTCAAGGAGGAAGAGAGGAACGGAGGATAAGTTACCTCCACCACAGAATTGATGGCCAAGGTTCCAACTCAGAGGTGCAGCGGACACTTGAGGAAGGGGTAAGGACGGACCAAGGGGACCACAAACTTATGGAGGAAAGAGAGTGCTGTGAAGAAGACCCCCCCATGTGGGGGTACCAGGGGACCCTCTAAATATCTACTTGCTGACTCCTTGGCTTCAGAGTGAGCCGCATGTAGCCTAACCCTCCACATGCAGAGAGCCAAGTGGGTAGCTTTTGGATTTATGAACAGAGAACCAAAGTGCTTCGTTTTTCATTACTTCCCACACAGAAAGCAATTGTAATTAATGTATTTTTTCCCCTCTGGATTTTGGCTGACCTCTCTAGGCTGTTTCTTTACAGGGGCAGGGTGAGCCCAGCTCACCTTCAGAGAAGCCTTCGCACTCCACAACCAAGGATGAAAACTGCTTTGTGTCAGCGTCTGGGAGTGTTTGATGCTTTGACTGTATGCTGATAGAACCCAGAACTGGGTGATGTTACACATTGGGTTGCAAAAGAATTGTTATTGACATTGTCATGCATTTCGTTTTTGAGACAGGACCTTACTATCACTCGGGCTGGCCTAGAAGTCACTATATATATAATTCAGACTGGCCTTTTAACTCTGGAAAATTGTCCGATTTCAGCCTCTGAGGGGCTGGGATTGTGAATGCTAGCCACCAAGTCTGGCTTTTTTAAATGACATTATTAACTAAGCAAGCTCGTGGATAGTGGAGGGCCATTTGTTATATGGCTGGGAGATGTCAGAAAGTATATAGCAATCATAATATAGGTAAAAGGGCAATAGATTCCTGGGGTAGTAGGGAAGGGTGGAGACGGGGTTGATCCTTGAAGTATAAGAAAATTTGGAAATAAGAACATTGAGTATAAGCACAGATATTTGAAGGAGAGGCAACAGAATAAATGTTTAGAGGCTGAAATAAGAGAGATTCTGTTAAACTGTACTCTTTTCTCTGCATGGCAGGAAACTGAGGCAGAGAAGTGGGAAGTGGGGAGGATCATGTCTGCGTGGGTGCTGGGTGAGTGGGAAAGCTACCAAAAGACTCAAGAGGGAATGCAGGGCAGAGCTAAGCCTTGGGGAGAGTGACCCATGTTCAGAGGGATTCTGCTCTGTGCATTATCAGAGGCAAAGACTCTTTTTGACTACTTATAAAATAAGAAGGCCCTAGCCTACCAGAGTAGAGGGCAAACTGAACAAGAGGATATCTAGAGGAAATATATTGAGTATACATAACTGCTTTGACGAGTAATATATTTGCAGTTTACTTTTAAATGGAAAATATCCAAAGGCAGTTTTAGAGTAGTATGTGGCCATGAGCATTTACTTTTGGCTCCTAGCCAAATTCCCTATGAGTCAGACTCACATGCTGTTCTTTCAGGTTAGCTGTGCTCCTCCTGCAGGCTACTGATGTATGTCTGTAAGTCCTTGCGTCAGGACTTTTCCTGTCCCAACTAGTGATGTGTTTCTTGCCCATCCTCCTCTTAGAGCAGTGGATCTCAACCTTCCCAATGCTGGGACCCTTTAATACAGTTCCTCCTATTGTGGCGACCCCCAACCATAAATCATTTTCATTACATTGTGTAATGTAAATATCTTTTTTTTTTTTTCCTGATGGTCTCAGAAAGGACCTCTGTGAAAGGACTGAGAACTGGGGGCTTAGAGCTGTGTTGGAGGCACAGTAGCTTACATGTCTTTACTTACAGAAAACCTACTCAAGACCAAAACAAATGTCCTTTTGGTCTTCACTTGGGAGCATCAACCTGCCTCAGTTTGCTTATGCAGACAAACCCTGAGCATCTAAAGTGGCTACGGGGGAGAGCTAAACTCTGTATGGTGCTCTTTGCTTCCTTTCTCATCCTTGTGCTTCACAAGAGCTCATTCAAGATGACTTGGCATGGGGTGGAGCCGGCCATCAGCGACATCTGGGCTGTGGAAACTTTGGGTTGAATATGGAGAACAATTTGGAGTTTCAGGCTGGGCCTTTACCGGCCATTGGGAGAGAAAAGAATGAACTAGGAGTGAGTAAGGTGATTGTGGCCCACTTATTTCAGCTATGAGGTGAGAGCTGAAATTCAGAATGTGAAACTGTAAGCAAAACTGAGTAACATAATTCTGGGGGAGGGCTGGGGTGGGGAGTGGGAGAATAATCACGTGACTGCCATGTTAGCACCCAAGTAGCTCCTGTGTTCTTGGAGTTTGCATAATTAAAACTTAGAAATTTATGCCTAAAAGCTAGGGTTTTCCTAATCAAATGTGGCAGAGCCCTGCACGCCCCTTTGCCAACATTGTCATTCTGAGCTTAAACCACGCACTGTGGCCTTGCAGGGTTCCACCCCGGCTTGGCTCGGGTCTCCACAGTCCCCAGTTTGGCTGGCTTCTGTGGGGTGAGGGAGGAGAGAAGGAAAATTTACATCTGCATAGCAAGTACGGTGGTGCCTTTCACTTCACTGTCCGGGATTTGATGAATTCTGTTTAATTGTGTGTGGGAGCCACCGAGAGACTAGAGCCAGGCGTGGTGTCTGCATTCATTCTCTCCTTTCTCAACCTGCCTCAGAATCAAGTTACTTTGAACTCCTACCCTGGAAAGTCACTACTGACCATGCTGGTCCAAACGGCGGGTCAGTGTGACATGTCGACTCTGCTCATGCGGAACGTCTACTCAGAAAGGCTCATTCATAATTCATGCGTCTAAAAATGAATCGTGTGTTTAGGTGGCTGGTTTGCCAGTCTTACTTCAGATATTTCCATAGCAGACCCACAAACCTCACTTTTGATTAAATCCTTCCTTATAAAAATCAAAGATTTTTCTTTCAGATTAGTTCAAATTAGACCTCAGTGGAACTCCTTTGATCTAGTAGTCATTCTAAGTCAATGGTCAGGGCAGAGTGTTTTCTTCCTGATTCTGTGAAGTACCACGTGCTAAAATCTCCCTGTTCTTTAATCCTCTCTTGGGTTTTCCCTAGCTCATGTGCTTTACAGTGCAAAATACCATAAACACTCATACTGATAAGAAATGAGAGATACTAGCCTCCTGAACCCACCACTGCATAAGACTGTGGAGTAGCATGGACGAGCCTCGGTCACCAAGGTGTGATACTGGCCTGGAATAAGATTCTAGCCCTATCTTCTTAAAAGCAGCTAACCATATATCTCGCTAGCATTTCTACCTCGCTGATTTTATGGGAAATGGACCCTGGAAGAAGGCTGGAGTACTGTGTCTTTGTCTAGAAATTATGCCGGCCATCCTGAATATTTTTGTTCTTGTTTAGGTATATATCTGGGCAAGCAGGTGTTGTATGTTTTCACAGTGTTCTCAATTTAAGTTCATCTAAACTCTGAAATCTCCAGAGGAAATCCAATGGTCTTTCTTAAGAATGTCTAGAAATGTCTGCCCCACTACCAGGCCCAGAGGACACCGTGTTGATCTTCTTAACAAACCCCTGGTTTCTGAGAAGTTTCTCCCTATATGGGGCTTTGTCAAGTCTGCAGTGATCAATCTTAATTCCTATAAACCCGCGCCTGGAATTCAAATGGCAGCATGCTGTGATCTGGGCTTTGTAGTAATAAATCTTAAGTGGCTATTATCTCAACAAAATTGTAATCTGGAGACTAAAGAAAATTCCCTTCTGTGACTATTAAATAGGATTTTGACTTTAAGTGGTCATTATTATTATGAATAAGAACACCAACTCAAACACAAACACAAAATAAGAATACAAACTTCTCATAATTAATTTAGTTTAACAAAGGATTTAGTTGGCTACAAAATAGTGGCCAATTCCATGGGGCTTTTAAGGATACCCTTACTTGTAATTTGAACCAATAAACCTTCATTGCTCCATCCTAACCCCTTCAGAACATTTCAACAGTTGTGTGATTGTAGGTATGAAAATTTGCTCTGCACACATTGATTTATAATAAATGAAAATGTAATGAAAAATTAGAAGTAACGGTCATTTTCAATATTTACCATTGAATTGTAAATATAACTGAGGCAGAATTCGGTTCTGTGATGTTTCTTCTCTCTATGATTCATAATAACAAAGCTTAGATAAAGGAGATAAAAACAGATTTTTGCCGTAGGCTAACACAGCAATTCAGTACCTCTGGATAATTATGAGAAATAAAGACAGTGTGGAATAACGATTATTAGACTCACGGAGTGCTTACCATGCTCCCGTACTCTGCCCACCGTGTGGACGACTGTCTGATTGACGCCTGTAAGCAGCACTGCTTGTGTTTAACCTTTTTATTTTTTGGCAGTATTGGAGATCGGATCTAGGACCTCATCTACTCTAGACGAAGGCTCTTCCTGAGCACACTGTTATTTGCCTTTTATAAAAGCAAAAACCAAAATCCAAAAAGTTTCATAGAGATGTGAGGCAGGGGGATTCTAGAGTCCCCCATGATATAACCAACAGCTGGGGCCAGCCAAGTAAGAGGTCACAGCTGGGGCCAGCCAAGTAAGAGGTCACTGAAGACTCTCCAACATGTAACAAGGACACATGCTCCACTTTGTTCGTAGCAGCCTTATTTATAACAGCCAGAAGCTGGAGAGAACCAACAGAGGGATGGATACAGAAAATGTGGTACATTTACACAATGGAGTACTACTTAGCTATTAAAAACAATGAATTTATGAAATTCTTGGGGAAATGGATGGAACTAGAAAATATCATCCTGAGTGAGGTAACCCAATTACAAAAGAACGCACATGGTATGCACTCACTGATAAGTGGATATTAATTAGCCCCAAAGCTAATTCCCCAGTGTAAGGGAATGCCAGGGTGGTGAGGTGGGAGTGGATGGGTGGGAGGAGGGCATCCTCATGGAAGCAGGGGGAAGGGGATAGGTTATGGGAGTTACAGAGGGGAAACCAGGAAAGGGGATAACATTTGAAATGTAAATACATAAAATATCCAATAAAAAAAAGAAAACGAAAAAAAAAAGATGGAGAGAGAAAAAAAAAAAAAAACTAAAGAGAACAATGCTGGGCCACAAATGCTGTTAAGATGAGCCTGTTCTCAAGTGGTTCAGGACTGAGGGCCTCCTGAAAAGTGACTTTTCTACTCTGCAGGGCAACTGCAGACAGTCTTGATCCCAGAAAAATCCCATGGTCTCAAACGTGCCTGGATGGGCCTTAAAACACATTAACTGCATTAAGAGTTACTGTACAGTCGAGAGTGTGTGGCATGTTTTGCAGCAAAGGGCAAAGTAAGTCAACAGTTGCTAGCTAGGGCTCACTTTCAGTTTGGGGAGCTGTTGGAGATACTGCTTTAAGAAGTTAGCATGTGTAAGGAGCTCTGCGGCACCTCTGAGACTCTTCCTCCTTTCCCTCGACTTGCTCTCTGGACATGTTCGCCTTTACCCAGTCTTTGTTTCCTTTCTGTTCTCTGTTGTTCATGACAGAGAATGGTTCTTTTGTCCAATCAGATTTTCTCGTGTGTTTTTAGCCTTGCAGGATTCATGCTGGGTAGATTGCCCCTTAACCACGGCAAGAGCCTTGTTTTCTTCCTGTGGTTAATTAACCCAGTTCCTCTGGCCCCCCCAGTGTCGCCCATGCCACACTGCTAACCTTACTGTGGAAGTTGACTTGGCAGTGAAGGAGTTAAAGATGTCTGGACTAAGGCTCCCCATGTACTGAATACTCAGTTGCTAGACATTTTTGCAGTGTACAAGGATAAGTCCTGTTGTTTCCAAACTTGCTGTGTTTCCTTCAGTGTAGTATGTGTAGTATGGAATCACCGGGTTAATTAATCAATAGTTGTTCTTGTTTTTTTTTTTTTTTTTTTTTTTTTTTAAATTGAACAGAATATTAGGTAAAAGTTGGGAAATGGGTTCAAATAAAACAAAAATTGCATTTCGATGAACTATGTTGACTTAGAACTTTAAATCTACCGTTCAGTTGTGATATCTCTACCTGTGCTGAAGGGGCATCAGTGAAGCCAGGGACTCTGTGCTTGTCCTCAGGAGAAAAGGAATGCCCAGCGGACTACAAGGCAAAGACTCAAGACTGACCTGTCTGTGAATTGCTTAGAACAACTTACCAACATTGCATACTTACAGGTGAATTGTAATATCTGTCACATTATAATGTCAAGTATGCCCAGGATGGGATACCCAGCACTTCCTGAGTTGGACATTCTGGGGGACTATGCTCTGGCCTTACAGATGCACAAGGTTACAAACCCTTTGTCTTGGTCTCTTCCAAATCATGTGCATGGGCTTGATCCCTGGGTCACAGCAGCGCAAAGAGTGACCACCTTGCCCTCAGCATCCACACTGGGTGGTCTCTGCATCCTCACTGAGAGGGTCCATAAAACTCCTCTGGGGTGGGAAGTGGCACACCTACATAGCTGCTTACATTCTTTAGAAGGGCACCCTCCATTGCCACAGAAAGACCCCTCATCAAACATTATCCCACTCACTCAAACCCAGGAAAAATGTTTTTCTTCCTGAAGATAATGGATGTTGTCATCTTTTCTGTCTCTCCTTTGCCTTGCCTACTAAGAAGTTCAG
>JADRCD010225815.1:0-11365 GCA_019843815.1 Montemys delectorum
TAGCATTCTCAACAGTAAGTCCATTTGAAACAAGAATCCCACTTGAGTTTATGGTTTTTTTAGTTTTTATTCTTTGATACATGTCTCTGATAAATCTTAGTAAATTTCGATCTCCATTACTCGCCTTTATCCCTATCCTTCTCCCATTGAGACGATTCTTCCTCCCATGGAGTCTTGCTCCTACTTTCATGTCTGTTTTGTGTGTGGCTCACTGAGTTTAATCAAGGTTGCTTCTATAGCAGGGGTAAGGTGTTATTTACTAAAGCAGCTGCAACTTTTCAGTGGTTACACCACTAAAACAACAGCATACACCACCCAACCACCACCAACAACAAAACCAACCCCCTTTCTCCCTGCAGCCGTTAACTGCCAGTGGTCCCCGTGGGTACCTGTGTGGGGTCCTTCGGTTGCAGTGGATCAAACTCAGGTTGTTATGCTTGGCAGTAGGTTCCTTTTCCTGCTGAGCCAACTAGCTGATTGCCCCTTTCTTTTTAAACAGCTCTGGCTGGTCTTGTTATATAGACCATGCTAGACTCAGACTTACTGCAATCCTCCTGCCTTTGCCTCCTGAGTGATAGGATTAGTGTGTATGGCGCCATGCATGCCATTTTCCATATCCATGCAACAAACAAGACTTCTTGTCGTTTCACATCCTTGCCATCTGATGACAATTTTCCAATTTTTAAATTTTCAATTTTAGCCTTTGTGTCGAGCTGTAGTACTTTGACTTTGGTTTTCTTTGTTTCATTTTCTTTGGTGCTTGGGGTTAGGTTTCAGATCAGGGACAAGTGGTTAAGGTGCACATTTATTTATTTATTTATTTTTTATTTTTGGTTTTTCTAGACAGAGTTTTTCTGTATAGCCCTGGCTGTCCTGGAACTCACTCTGTAGACCAGGCTGGCCTCAAACTCAGAAATCCTCCTGCCTCTGCCTCCCAAGTGCTGGGATTAAAAGTGTGTGCTGCTGCTGCTGCCGCCGCTGCCGCCGCCGCCGCCGCCGCCGCCGCCACCGCCGCCGCCACCACTGCCCGGCTAAGGTGCACATTTAACCTATCAAAGTAAGATACCAAAGCAGACCTGGCCTTTAGGTTCTCCTAGTGTCCTTCAGTCCCTACCTGTTACAAGGCGTGGCTGCCATACCTCATCCTCTGCCCTGAATTTAAACCCTTCCCTATTAGTCCAAACATTTTTCGATCTCTCTCCTTCTCTCCCTCTTCCTCTCTCTCTCTTTCTCTAACTCACCTCTTTCCTCCCTCTTCTCTTCCCCCTTCCCTCTCTTTCCCTCACCCACTTTCCTCCTTCTCCCTCTTTCCCTCCCTCTCCTCTCCCCAATTTCTCTCTCCCTGACTGCCTGTGCTCTACACACACACACACACACACACACACACACACACACACACACACACCCTGTTCCTTGGGACTGGTGAACCTACCAGAGAGGTGCCCCCAATAAACCTGACCTTTTTTTACTTTTAATTTGGCTTGAATGAGCTTATTTTGTTAGAGAAATAATATTAAATAGGGAAAACCTATTACTGGGATGGACTCCAGCCTTTCAAGAAGGGGTGAAAAGGGGGTTTGGTTTGTTTGCTTGTTCTTTGTCAGTTTCATGCACGAATAAAGCACACTCTGATTATTATAACCTCATGTCCTTTTTGCTCTCCCTCATGCCTTAATCACCTCCCTCCTCGAGCAAGTCCTTACAACCTTGGCATTTTTTTATTGTGATTGTCAGGTTTTTTTTGCTTTGTCTTTAAAGTCCTACTGAGTTTAAGCCAGGTGTGAT
This sequence comes from Montemys delectorum, assembly GCA_019843815.1. Lineage (NCBI taxonomy): Eukaryota > Metazoa > Chordata > Mammalia > Rodentia > Muridae > Montemys > Montemys delectorum. Next base: position 1,786 of record JADRCD010225815.1, read on the forward strand.
GGTGCACACCTTTAATCCCAGTGCTCAGGAGGTAGGGAAGGCATATCTCTAAGAGCTTGAGGGCAGATTGGAATTTCAGATCAGATTCTATCTTTAAAAAAAAGAAAGAAAAAAGAAAAGAAAGACCTACTTAGTTTAATCAGGCATTATTGTGTGACCACAGGTTTGATCTATCCCTTGGAGCCTGGTGGGCTCCTCTGTGGTACCCAGCTGAAGGAGAAGACGACTGCCTTTCTCTTATGTCCATCAGCAGCTATTAGTTCAGCGAGAAGACTAGGGTCCTATACAGCCCTCCTAATCAGTGATTGGCAGCTTGAGTGGCTTCTTGCAAGCGACTACAGCTGCATGAGGTCATGATTGCCTCTCTCTGCCATATCCAGAAGAAGACAGCCCTTCAGAGCCCTTCTGCCACTCCTTAAGCAACTCACATTTTTTTTGTTGTTGTTGTTTTTTTTGAGACAGGGTTTCCCTGTGTAGCCCTGGCTGTCCTGGAACTCACTCTGTAGACCATGCTGGCCTCGAACTCAGAAATCTGCCTGCCTCTGCCTCCCACGTGCTGGGATTAAAGGCGTGCGCCACCACGCCGGCGATTTCCTTACTTTCTTGGCCTTTTCTTTTCCATAACACCAAAGATTACTTCGTTGTATAAGAGATAATAAAAATATGGTTATCTTATCATTTGCAAGGCTTAATGAGAATACGCTTCTGTTTCACATTACAGTGTCTGTGTACAGGTTAGAGGACAATTTGCTGGAGCTGGTCCTCCTCTTCCGCCATGTCAGTTCCAGGGATTGAACTCAGGTTGTCAGGCTTAGCAGCAAGTGCTTTTTACCTGCTAAGCTGTCTCAGTGGCACAGGATTTTATTTATTTAGACAGGGTATTAGGTAGCCCAGGCTGGTTTGGAACTCCTGCTTCAGCCTCACAAATGCTGGATGAGTGTGTGCTCCAAAACCAGGATATATGATTTCAAATAGTCCAAGCCAGAGCTTAGAATGCACCATGTGCTCCCGCATGCACAGCACAGATGCTGGACTCAGTCTCCACCACAACAATAGCCAGGACAAAAGGAAAACCCAGAATTGTATTTATCTAGGCACGGTGGTAATCTCAGCACTTGGAAGGCTGAGGCTGGAGGTTTACGCAGAGGCCAGTCTGGGATGCAGAGTAAGATCCTGTTTCAAAACAATAGAAGTTGGAGAGATGGCCTAGTGGGTAACAGAGGCTGAAGTTCTTCCAGAGGTCCTGAGTTCAGTCTGTTACAGGATCCCAGACCTTAGCACAATTGACTCCCTGATGGAAGTACCATTCGGACCATAAACTTTCAGCACATAGACAGTACCACCTGTCAAAACAAAAACAAAGACCTAATTCATCAAAGTCTATAGTTCTGAGAGAGTATCTAAATGTACTTGATTTTGCTTTTTAGCTTCTGTAGCTCTACTTCTGGGTAACTGTTCTTGTTAACTGAAGTATGTTAACCCAGGATATGGTTTTGGTGCTTAATAGCTCATCCTGAGAAAGGCTCAGGGCTACACAGGATATAGAACACCCAGTGTAGTCACTGGCCAGCTAGTAAAGATTTTCTGTTGGTTTAAATCCACGTTGATTGGCTCATGACTGCTTGCAGCTCCAGTTCCAGGAGATCCACAGTCCTCTTCTAGCCTCTGCAGGCATTCTCACATAGGCTTGTACACACAGACACAAAGACATAGACACAGATGCAGACAGACAGACACACATATGCATACACTCACACTAAATAAAGGGAAAAAGGCACAGTAGCAAAAAGCCATATTTTGTTATAGTTTACTGAGAACATACTTCCCATATACAGACCTACCAATACAGATAGGTAATAATAAAAAGAATTTCTAAAAGGTAAAAGCTGGAGTCTGGAGAGATGGCTCTGTGGTTAGGAGTATATACTACTTTTCCAGAGAATCTGGGTTTGGTTTCCAGCATCCATGCACAGCACCACACAGTCACCTGTAACTTCAGCTCCAGGGGATCTGATGCCCTACTTATGGCTTCTATGTTCCATCTGTCCACATACCCACACATAGATATACACACATCCACATAATTAAAAAGAAAATACATTTACAACTATTTCTCAATCCATTCTCTCTCGCTCTCTTGTAAATGTAACTTTTATTCACCTCATGTAATTGTCATCTCCAAGACTTACTGCCTCCATCTGCTAACCTGGGCCTAGTCCTAGAAGCTTCTAGCCTCTGTACAATCTAATCTAGGCCTAGAATGGTTTCAGTCTCTGAGATTACTACTGAATAAGCTCACCCTTTTTGTTCTTACCAAACTCTAGCTGGTTCAACTCAGCTGTTCTGGCTTAAACTCCTCTCCAAGCTGACTGATTCAATCTGGCTTCTGTTTTGGCCTCTGAATTGCTCTGTTTAGCTTTAAACTAACTCTTAGCAATCTGCTCTGATCTTCTGGTTCCTTCTCATTTTCTTTCTTTTTTAAAAAAGATTTATTTTATTTATTTTATGTATATGAGTACACTGTAGCTGTACAGATGGTTATGAGCCATCATGTGGTTGCTGGGACTTGAACTCAGGAACTCTGCTTGCTCTGGCCCAAAGATTTATTGTTATATGTAAGTACACTGTAGCTGACTTCAGACACATCAGAAGAGGGCATCAGGTCTCATTATGTATTGTTGTGAGCCACCATGTGGTTGCTGGGATTTGAACTCAGGACCTTTGGAAGAGCAGTCAGTACTCTTAACTGCTGAGCCATTGCTCCAGGCCCTCCTCATTTTCTGGCTCATTCTATCTTCACCTGTGTGGAGCTTGTTCTCTCTTCACCCTGTCTCTGTAAAATGCTCCTGGTAAAGCTACCTTCTCTTTCTGCACTGCCCCTCAAGTAGCTTTTGTTTCTTCTCTCTTCTCCCAAACATTGGGCATAGCCTATTCTGTCAAATCTTTCTCTGATTCTTTACTTTGTCTGCCACCCAATTAGACATTACTTTCAAATACAGGTGCTTCCTACTACCAACTAACTTTGCCTTCAATGGTTGGGATTAAAGGTGTGGACTAAGGGTATGTTTCTATTCCAGCTGGAGGGATTAAAGGTGAATGCTAAGGGCTGAGCCATATCACAAGTAGAAAACAAGTTTTTTTCCCCCCCAGCAAGTAACACAATCTTGGGGTTCGCAGTGTGATAAAATATCCTACAACACTCTCTTGGTCTCCCTTTCTCCAAGAATAGTAAACCTTTATGTAAGATTTGTTTATCAAAACATGATGCTAACAGTGAGTTGTGAGCCTTAGTTATGTTGTTGCTATAACAGATTGTTCTCTGTTTATGCCATCAGGCGTTTGTTTGCTTATTTGTTTCAGACAGGGTCTGTAGGTGTCCCCGGCTGTCCTGTAACTATGTAGATCATGCTGGCATCAAATTTGCAGAGATACTCCTGCCTCTGCTTTCTAAGTGCTAGCTTTAATTGTGAGTGCCACTATACATGGCTTGTCAACTGACTTTTCAAAGCTTTTTGTTAGGCCAGTAAGATGGCTGGTGGGGGAGGGGTGTAAAGAAGCTTGCTGCTAAGCCAGCCAATCTGAATCCATATAGCAGGAAAGAACCAACTCCTGTCAATTGTGGAATACAGTCTAAGGCATTCTGTAAGTCCACGGATGGTGGTTTTGGCAGAAGCATTATATACATGCAAGGCAAACCCACAACCAGAATAAGTGTCTACTCCAGTAAGGACAAAGCATTGTCTTTCTCATGGGGGAAGTGGTCTAATGTAGTCACCTGCTACCAGGTCACAGGCTGGTCACTCTGGGGAACAGTGTCATATCTGGGCTTCTGTGTCAGTCTCTTCTGTTGGCAGATCTGGCACTCAGCAGCAGTTGTAGCCAGGTCAGCCTGGGTGAGTGGAAGTCCATGTTACCCCCATCTCTGCCACTATGGCCACTTTGTTCATGTCTCCATTGAACGATGACAGGGATGGCTGGGGAAAAAGGCTGACTGTCCATTGAACTCATCTTCAGCTGAAGCCATCTTCTTTTTTTTTTTTTTTTTAAAGATTTATTTATTTATTTTATGTGAGTACACTGTTGCAGCTAAAACTGGAAATGAAAAGTTTGGTAGGCAAAACTATAGAACTATAGAAAGTAATTATAGGATATTTCACTTTTATGGTATCTGAAACTATGTATGGGGTTTTAGTTACATCTTAAAAAAAAACCTACTTTGTTACTTATGATACATGTATATTTCCCCAGAAATCAGAAAGTAGTTATAAGCACAGAGAAGAGCACACGGCTGAGGAGGCAAGTAACAGGATGAGAAGCCTGGGACTGATGGCAGCAGCCTGTGAGGCAGCCTGTGAGGAGCCATGGGAGGCAGCCTGTGAGGAATCCTGGGAGGCAGCCTGCGAGGAACCCTGGGAGGCAGCCTGTGAGGAGCCATGGGAGGCAGCCTTTGAGGAGTTATGGGAGGCAGCCTGTGAGGAGCTATGGGAGGCAGCCTGTGAGGTATGGGAGGCAGCCTGTGAGGAGCTATGGGAGGCAGCCTGTGAGGAACCATGGGAGGCAGCCTGTGAGGAACCATGGGAGGCAGCCTGTGAGGAACCATGGGAGGCAGCCTGTGAGGAACCCTGGGAGGCAGCCTCTGAGGAGCCATTGGAGGCAGCCTGTGAGGAGCTGTGGGAGGCAGCCTGTGAAGTGCCCTGGGCAGGAGATTCAATCTCAGAGGTGAAAGGTGACAGGAGTAACATGATACAACTTAGCATTAGTTCTTTACTCAATTAGTTCTTTACATCAATTATTCATTTGCAAATACTACCAAAAATAAGAAATTTATTTAATGGAGTGGTTAAATCTCATAATAAACTCAAGAACTATATCATAGTTCTCTATTCTCATTGTTTATCTCAAATCAGTGGTTGAAATTTCTCCTGAATAGTTTACATTTCAAGTAGAAATACAGCTTTTACTTAATGGACTTGAAGTTATAATTAGAAATCAGTTTTATATACAGAAAATTCATAAATATAGAATTTTATTCCCATTTTGTCCTTCAGATATGCAAAAAATTGACTAAAAACTTCATCTGGGCCTTTGTAATAAACATGTAAATACATATTTACAGTGGAGATGCTTTCTGACTGAAAGTAAATGCACAGAAGAAATTTTGGTCTTCACCAGACTCCATCATTATGTGTCCATTTCTGAAGATGATGTGTACGGTACATCATGTTCATTCCAATGTAAGATTCCTTTCAAGTACATAATTCAAACAGCAACAAATAGTTTTCTTACACAATGAATGCTTCATTCTGCATCTCAATTTTCTTTTAAAAAAGACTCCTTAATCCAACAGTATAGAGCTTTAAAAGTTTTTGTATAATTGTGTGCAACTTTCACTCTGATCTGACATTGTAAGCTCATTCGAGTTCCACTGTTCATGCTGCAGGGCTGCGTCTCACATGATATAAGTACCATCTTTGCAGTATTTCATGGATTCCATTTGCTTTGTCATAGCCAGAACATCATGAAATCCAGTACTTAGGCCAGACATATGTTGAAAGTATGCCTCCTTTTCCACTTGTATTGTTAAGTTGTTTACTCCCGCATCTTTAAGTATTCCTGTAACCTGTTAAAACATTCAGAAAATTAAAGAACTTAGAATAATATATTTAGTACAAGTTTTCTTTATTGAGACAGAGTCTTGAGATTCCAGGCTGGCCTGGAACTCATGCAACTCTGCTTGCTTTTTTATCTCTGAGTGCTGGGATTAAAGGCAAGCCCCACCATGCCTAGAAGACAGATATTTTTAGAGTAAAGAACTACTAGGCCATACGGTGTATATAATTTTTTTACATGAATTATCACAAACAAGATTTACCTGCTGTACAATTCTCTGTTCCAGCACCTCAGATGTCACCTGTATATGAATTGTTCCTGCTACAATACTGGCAGAATGGCGCCAAAAATGAGGGTCTCGGTATGATATTAATCCTTCAATTTTCTGTATCTGTGAAATAAGTGAGGAGGTGATAAATGACTTTTGTAAAGTATATGCAGATTATTTGGTTTAGAAATCATTATAGCAAGGCCAGAGAAGAAAAAAACCGGATATAGACAGCTTGTAGTAAGGTGTTCAAGACATACAGAACATATCTCACTTATTCTAAATGTTATCTGAGCATATTTAATGAACTATATTTAATAATCTAAAGCTTTCTTTACACTGATAAACATGCGGACACACTATTACAGAGGTAACAAGACATAGCCTCAGTTTTCAACACCAGAGGATTGGCTAAATTGTCAACTATAGGTAATTGGCTGAATAAGTGTAATATTATATTGCCATTAAAATGTATTATTATTTCAATAGGATATTAAGTGGAAAAGCTTATCAAACAGTATTTTGCTATTTTAATTTCCAAAATATTTTGTTTGGTGTGGGTGTTTTGCCTGTATGTGTCCGTGCACTACTTGTGTGCCTGGTGTTCAAAGAGGCCAGAAGGGGCTGTTGGATCCTCTAGAACTGAGTTACACAGACTATTAGGAGCTGCCATGTGGCTGCTGGGAATCAAATGTAGGCTCAGGAGGACAGCCAGTGCTCTAACTGCTGAGCAACCTCTTCAAGCATTTTTTTTTATAGGAGAAACTTTTTTTTTATTAAAGATTTATTATTATACATAAGTACACTGTAGCAGTCTTCAGACACCAGAAGAGGGCGTCAGATCCCATTACAGATGGTTGTGAGCCACCATGTGGTTGCTGGGACTTGAACTCAGGACCTTTGGAAAAGCAGTCAATGCTCTTAACCACTGAGCCATCTCTCCAGCCCTCTTCAAGCATTTTTCATGTAGTGAAACAACTTATAATGTGTTGTGAAATTGAATCTGACTTTTCTTTTTTATATTTTGCTGTACTTCTTTGAAATGGGTTTATTTGTTATTATTATTTAAAGATCTATTTATTTTATGCAAAATTGTATTTTATTCATTTATATCTTGCATATTACTTGTTCAATTCATTCAACTTTAAGTGCTATTTTTAAAGGACAGAGTAAGTAGTGAGGAAATTACCTTTTCTAAAGCAATATGCAGTTCTTTTTCATAGTCAGGTGGTAGTCTCAGAAGTAAAACTTGACAGGCATCTTTAATCAGTGGGATCACACTGAGAAATATTAACACGGCAATAAAAAGAGAACACAGGGGATCAGCGATAAACCATCCAAACTGCTCTATAAGAACTGTAGACACAATCACGCCAATGCTGCCCAGAGTGTCTGCCACAACATGGAGAAACACACCTACAAATAAAACATTAGGGGCATAAGACATTAAAGCTGATCTGATTTAACTCCTACCCATTCTAGCAGCGTTGCTGGCTCCTATCAATACCAGGCACCTGCAAACAGCTGGCCCTTTACAGTGACACAAAGGACTGTAAGGACTGTCAAGGACTCGAGAGTACAGACTGTGTAAGGATGCCGGCAACCATGACACAGCGTGCTAAGTTTAACATAGTAGACTTTGTCTCTGATGGTGTCCTAAAAATCATGCTTGAAGCAAGTTTGTTTTGTTTTTCCACTCGCACTCAGGGACTTGCAAGAGATCTACTACTGAGCTATGTATTGAGCCTTTGAGTCAATTTTTTTCTTTTCTTACTTTTTTTTAAAAATAATTTTATTTATTGTCAGTCATGATGGCACACACCTTTAATCCCAGCACTTAGGAGGCAAAGGCAAGGCAGATCTCTGAGAATTCCAGGTTAGCCAGAGCTATACAGTAAGATCCTGTTTTTAAAAAGGTTATATAACTAGCTTTAAGAAATTGAGTACTTTTAATAATTTTAGAAAGATCTTTTAGTAAATGATGTAGTCAAATTCATATTTGAAATTTTTTTCTTAAAGGTTATTACTTCTCACAAAAATTTTAAAGTAAAATCAAGTACTCTTTGAAAAACTATGTCTTTATTACTCTGTGTACATGATCCATGAGTGTGGCTGACATGACTCAGCTCACATGCTGTGGTCAGAGCAATCTTGTGGAACTGGTCTCTTCCTCCCACCATTATGTGAGTCCCCGTGACTATGGTCTAGCGGTCAGGCTCCCATCACTGGTTAGCAGACCCTTCTCCAAGTCAATGTACCAGTTCCCAGGTTTGACATCATCCAAATTACTAACATTATACAATTGGTATAAATGAGAAAAGAGATTAATACAACTTAATTATTTTTATAATACAGCAAACATCCCCTGTCTTGTTGGTCATGAAAGTTTATTTTATTATTATTATTATTATTATTTTTTTGGTTTTTTTGGAGAAAGGGTTTCTCTGTTTAGCCCTGGCTGTCCTGGAACTCACTCTGTAGACCAGGCTGGCCTCGGAACTCAGAAATCCGCCTGCCTCTGCCTTCCAAGTGCTGGGATTAAAGGTGTGCACCACCATGCCCGGCCTATGAAAGTTTATTAATGTTCACTTAAGTATTTCCCTGGCAGTCAAAATATTCTACTGTATATATATATAAAAAAGACATACTTACAGCAATTGATTTAAACATGGGTATTTATGGACAAGTGTATCTCTTTTCTTGTTTTCATGGTGCTGACAATCAAAGGCTGCATGTATGGTAGGCGACTGCTATATAAACTAGATCTAGTCTAGCTCCTTCACTTTCTAAATGGCTATTGTGGAGTGAACACAAGTTCTGTCCTTACCTACTTTTTGTGGTATGATACATCATTGTCGCCTACAGGTGCAGTATTTCATAGATTATGGATCTTCAGAACTACTCATTAATAGGAATACTAGGCCCAGTGATCAATGCCTTCCCTTACCCCTCTTCTTAGCTACCGTTCCATGCTGAGTCTGAGTTTCATGGTGTGTAACTAGAGTCATGAAGCAATTGTGTTTCTGTGATGAACTTTCACTAAGTGATGTCCCCAAGGCTTACCCACACTTTATAGAGTTGCATTTTATAGAGTCCCTGCTTCCTTCTCTTTCAGTGTTGGGAGTCTTGGGCATACTAAGTAAGCACCTTTCACTGAGGTATAATCTTAGCCATCTTCTTTTAAAACATCGTTGGGGCTGGCGAGATGGCTCAGCGGGTAAGAGTACTGACTGCTTTTCTGAAGGTTGTGAGTTCAAATCCCAGCAAGCACTGGTAATGAGATCTGCTGCCCTCTTCTGGTGCGTCTGAAGACAGCTACGGTGTACTTATGTATTATAATAATTAAATCTTTGGGCCAGAGCAAGCAGGGACTGAGTGAGCAGAGCTCAGGGGAGCAAGCAGAGATCCTAAAAATTCAATTCCAAACAACCACATGGAGGATCACAACCATCTGTACAGCTACAGTGTACTCATATATATAAAATAAAATAAATAAATCTTAAACCCCAAAAAACCATCGTGAGCAGTAATTGTACCAGACTGTTGGAACAGGGTATGGGACTCCTGCAAGAATTCTGAGTGTTTTGTGAAAACACCAAGAAAACAAAAGTCTGTGACCTCAGTTTCTTCAAAATACGGAACTGTTCTCCCAAGTGTAAAGGCCAGGAGAGAATTTACTTCAGATTACTGAGTATTGCTGTG